>OW796103.1:4735886-4916405 GCA_941860345.1 Chrysodeixis includens
AAATGATGTTTAGTAGTGTCCTAATATTAAAGTACTCAATAATACTCAATTACTTATTGCATTGCATATGTTACAGAGATGGTCAAAAATAAAAACAAACTAAGATCAATAATTATGAACCCTGCCAGGGACGCAATAATTTAGGAGAGAGGAAGAGGGCTGAAATAGGAATTTATTAAAATCGGAAATAAAACCGTAGTGACTAAATAAGTAGATATAAATTACATACATTTCCTTGAAGCAGACGAATCAATAGCCTTAATTAACGTTCTGAGAAAAAGCCAAGTTAGTTAACTGTAGGTCAAGGACCAACAAAGTAATTGCATTATCTTAAGGCCTACGTGAGTCCAAGTTTTATAAAAACTGGCCAAGTGCGAGTCGGAATCGCGCACGAAGGGTTCCGTACTATAATTTAGAAAAGAAAATCACGTTTACAAAAACCACTTCTATCTGTTTATTAAGATCGTGTAAAAATTGCTTAAAATTATGTTTGTTATATTGGGAACCCCCTTAATATCTTTTTTTATTTTTAGTATTTGTTGTTATAGCGGTATACATCATTTGTGAAACCTTTAGCTTTCTACCTATCACGGTTTATGAGATACAGCCTGGAGACAGACAGCGGAGGCTTAGTAATAGGATCCCGTTTTACGCTTTGGGTACGGAACTCTAAAAATAGTTCTAATTCTGTAAAAGCGAATGGGTATTGGAAATCTTTGTATTTTCATGGAACTGCGCTGAAAATGGCTGAACCATCAAAGAGTTACTTAAGGTATTAGAAAGTAGAATCAAGTTGAGTAATGGCACAAAATGCCCGTCAAATTGGGAAATAATCAAAAGATTGGATCTTCAGAAGTTTACAATATACACAAGGTATTATTTTGGTAATTCTGAGTTAAGTAAAGTTCAACAGTATGCCTTTGATGTTGTATCTAATACAATGTCTTTGATTATGTTTGATTTGAAAATGAAATTGTATTAAAACGGGTTACTTAAGTTGAAAATATCTTTGAGATTTATCATTTTATACTCATTAGATATTATGTATTATGTTGTATTTAATATTACACTTGCGTTACTTTAGTTTAAAAATATTATGCGACAAAATCAAGCTATAGTTTTAGAGTATGGAGTATTTAAAAACAAAAGAAACACCACGTTTTGGTTCAGGTATATTAAACAATCTACGTTTGTATTGCTACAAAATAGAAAACGTCAGAACTGTAATTCAAACATTTTTGTTCTATTCAACTGGCGCACCGATAGCAAAATAAAACTACGAACTATTGACAGACGCTGTCACGCTGTCGAAGCTTCCCGTTACATTCACCGCTGTGATAGTTTTTCTAACCGTACCCGTACCACAGTATAAAAACATACAGTAATTTAACTCGGTCGTTTCTAAAAAAATATTGCCTATAGCCACGCGGTACATAACAGCGATAGGGCTGCCCAGTGCCCATCTACATAGCATTTTAAATATATCAGCAATACAGCGCCCATTCGTCACAGTGACACGCTCGCGACTGTATCATTCCACGGTCATACCACGATCTAATGGCGTAGGTATAACCCGCGTTGCACCCATTTAAATGAAGACTTCATTCTGTATATATTATTATACTGTGCCCGTAAGTTTTACAAATACATTTATATCCAAAAAGGGTTGGTACAACATTATGCGATTTGGTTCCATGTATACGATTATTTAAATGTTAGGTTTAACATTCTTATGTGGCCTTGTGAGGATAAATGGATGAACTGTATGTGTATCTACTGTTTGTAGGTTAGTAAGGTATTAGGGAAAGTATATTGCATCTTATTTTGTAAGACAAAAATAAAACCAAATAAGTGTACGTGTTTTTTGTAATGCCGATATTTTGTGCTTTGATTAGTGTTCGAGGTTATTTTACCCGCTGCGTTTTTGTTAGCAGAACATGTACCTACAATACATTAATTATTATATCTTTAATTAAAAATTAACGTGTTAATTTTCTAAACCTTGTGGAAATTCGGAAGTCTCTACGTTCAACATTCATTCCATCATCACTACCATTATTTCTTTCCTGACCCAGATAATCGTACAGCTGTCCAAGCTCTCCTCTAAATCCTTTCAGATTTTCTATCCCATTATCGTACAATTGTAAAACCCAAATCATTTGGCAGTACCAACAACACCCTAATAACCATGTATAACGATAATCCTATGTTTACTAGGGTGATAGGAACCACTAGAGAAGTGATAACAACAATACGTTACCGTCGAAAGTAATCATGCAGAGCGTTACTGCAGGCATGCATTACCAGCAATTTCCTAGTAACCACTGCGATAGCGGAATACCACAGTGATACTATTTAGTACGGAAGCGTGGGACGTCGAGGACTAGATGGAAGTGGTGGTTTGGCTAAGTGTGTGTATAATGGTAATGAAGTTTAGCACGTAAGTTTGAGCATTGGAGAAATTTTAATGATCCTACAAAAAATACAGACGCTACAACACATTTTTGTCTCTGCTGTCGTTTTAAAAGTCAAATGCCATAAAACTGAATATGCAGAATGATTAAAATTCAAAATTTAAAGGTGTGAAAGAGAGACGTGAATCAGACAGCAAATTAGTAAGTTTGGCGACACTTACATAGCATTGGAGTCGCAAATAGAAAACCAAAAACCACATTCAAATGTATGGCAATACATACTTGCCTTCCTTTTTTAAAAAGTGACGTTAGTTTGAGTTCTCATTTCAGTCAGAGATGTAATTAGTCTTCTAGTATTACAGAAGTATATTGAATGGCAGTTCCCTCTACTAATCTGTTCTAGGTACGTAAGTGTGATGCGTTTTCAGGACGTTTACGATTCCGGTCATGTCCAACACGCCATTGCCGTTCTGTTAACGATCGTTTGTTTTACAACTTGTACACAGTCCGGGCGATCCCCAGAAGCGTTCAAATGTCCGAGACATTTTGTGAAACTTATTTCTAAAAGTTTGTGTGCGATGCAACCGTCGTCATAAGTTTTCTTATGAAAGTTGGTGTGAAATTTCTCGCCGCGATACGATTGTTTTGTAGTTTTGAAAGATGAAATAAGGGTTATAGTTTTATGGCACTCCGAGCTGAACGAGAAAACAAATTTGGTTACTGTGGGAATTATATAGTTCTAGACATCGGAAGTTTGATTATAAGAGGCTTAAGAGTTTTTAGTTTATTCTTAGCGTGTTGATAAACAACATTGAGAAGAATATTTGTCAAGTACCGGTCCTCACTCTGCTAAAATCTGCAGACATACAGACATTCAACAGTGCTAGTCATAAATTGTTATGTAATTTAGATTGTGACTTATAAATCAACAAGCTCGTTTCTCTTAAACTAGAAAAAGAAGTATATTTACCAATAAAAAAAGCCTATAAATCTAGGCCTAGAACTAATTTGACACCCGCAATCACTGACGCTTAAGTACCGCCTACGTACCGAAAACTAAAGTAAAGCATTGCCTCCAAAATTCTTACACTTAACCAGAAAATCAAGACGTCTCGATCGAAGAGATTCCACGGCGCGATCCTGTCGAAGTATGCTCGTAAAATTGTGTTAATAACCTTCTATACTGTGCTACGTACGTGCTTACAACGAGGGCGATAGCCTGCCAAATGTCTTTAAGGAAATATCAGTATATTTACCTGACTTTTATATTATTTTGTAAGTATTGTTGTATCTTTTGCATACAATTTTACTGCTCAAATAATCAAAAAGTAAATAGAGAGCCGAAAAGTTCAGTATCACCATTATGCAGGTGTGTGGCAATCACGGTTGATAATGATTTAAATCTTTAAAAGTAAAAAGACAAAAATAAATTAAATTTGAGATTTTCGTTTCTCATTAGCGAAGGTGAGAGTGTTCTCGCAATTATTTTATAATGAGGAAAGTGGAGCTGAGAACATATTAATAAGACAAGGATAAGTTACTGAGCTATAATAAACCTTAGGGTTTACATCTACCTCCTATTGTAAGCCCGTTGATGCTTTGGATGAGAGATGTCATAGAGCAGTCTATGACACCATTTTTATATCCCATTGGAAATACTCACGTTCTGCCCTCGTCAGGGGGTTGATAAGGGGGTGTCCCGGACTTTTGCCGGTTAAAGCCATTGAAATGTCCTCATCTGCTTATGGCCGGGGGTACAGTGGTCAAGTTCGGGTATGGCACCTATCTTTAAGATGTAGTAAAAGGTCAAGTCAAGTCAAGCCAAGTCCCTGTTCGATAGACTAATTTTCTCTGTCTAACAATTAAACTCATAAACCAAATTTCACGATGAGGTTCTCTATCGGAAACGGGGTTCACTGGTGGAGAAAGCATACCAAGTCCTATAAATATTTGATCGGGAATGTTTAAGTTAGCGCTGTCATGACCAATCTACTCTGGCAATGTTGAGTTGGGCACTGCATAAACTGGAATTTGAAGTCAATAGCTAACCTTTGAATGTTGATTTTTTCTCAATGTTAAATGCAAAAAGCCCTGGCTAAATATTAAAAATATGACACGTATGTTGACCTTAATCTGAACAAGATAAGAGGCTTTAAAATTTATCAGACGGAGCTCGTGACGCATCAATTTACTTCATTTGCCAAGAAGTGATGTTACGCGTAAGTTTCATTTATACAACACGTAAGTATCTAATATTATTCGTTAAATTATATGATAGACTCAAAAAAAACTAAAATATTCATCATCCCTATTCAAAATGAACGTGACGTTTTAATGTCCCATAATGACCCTTGTAAATCTGCCTTCATGTCCTAAGTACCAAGTTACCAACCTACGCACTATGTCACTTATCGGATTAACCATATCAACGTTGAAAGGGCCAGACCCTTGACCCACAAATCTTATCACACCCCTCAAGAAGTTGTCTTCGTATCGGAAAGTATACATCAAAGATTTATCAAACCATTTATAGGGTTGGCTTTTATTTTAGTGGATGTGGCTTAGGGAATTGTTGCTTTTAACCTGTTATAATTGTATGCTTATGTAGCTCTGAGTGTTTGTCATCTTGCCACCACGTTGGTGGCAATTAGAGCTTAGTGATGGAGTTGATTGAATTAGCCGTAATCGTAAAAGTGAAACGATGCATTGCACGGACTAAAGTGGCGGTTTTCTTTCGTAATTGTAACAGTACTCCTTTAAAAGCGATTGTTAGACACCTAATGTTACGATAGTAAGTGCCTACACAAAATGGCTACCAGGTAAGGTAACCTCAAATTAGGTGCATAGCTACACGTTTGCTACATAACTTTATATTAATACCTTCTCGACCTATTTCGGACACGGTGACCTGTTCTTCTCCGTTTCAAATTTGCAGATGTCGTTGGTGTGATACGACTAATATAGCCAAAATTATTGCTAAAAGTTTGCGAGTAATACGGGTAAGTAAAGTTACAAAAAATAGAAGTAATAGCTCGACATGAGGAGTTGAAAGCAAGACAAGTTCAAAAAATAGATGCATAATATAACTTTAACACTTGTCAACGAATAGTACTTAATTTAATTAGATAAAAGATACAGCATAAAATTTGAAGGCCATTTTCTCTTCACCCAAAAGTCCTTACCAGAACAGACACTATCCAATTAGTCTGTATTTTAGTACCTGAATAAAATCCAAGTGCCTTTATTCGTACAAATGTATGCAAATAACAGTTTGATCAAGTAGCTGCAAACCGGCAAATCGTCAGATCAATTTTATTCAGTAGTCGAGAAAATGCAATAGAATTTATCAATTGGAAAATTCTCACCGGTAGTCTGTGGTTTTGAAATAGTGCTTGGGTGTTTTAAAACTGCCAGGTAATGTTCAGACTTATACACATCATAATGGGTATGTAATTTGCATAGGTAGGTATCACTTGATTTTACTCCAAAAATTTTGTTTTATTTTAGTGGGAACGCTGTCTACAGACAAGTTGTTTTTGTTTTTTATCGTAGAAGGAGCGATCCATTCTGCCATGTCATTTTGGCTGCCAAACTATTTCTTTGTCATCACAAACGCCGTGGCTTTCCGTATATTAAAAAGTACTCTGTGGCCGTGGCGTTACCTCTTGTAGACTTAGATTCAATACAACGTTTGTAACTTTACCAAAATTTGTGGTACCAACTTTACCAAAGTGTATGTAGGTAAATTTTGGACACAAAGTTGAACAATTTCGGGGCATATTATATTCCAATATTAATTGCCTTTGTTTGTTACAGATCTCAGCTATTTTTTTGCTTAAATAAAATTCTTATTACACCAAAATCTTCGTCACATACCAACATAAAATATTTACTTTGGCCACACAATGATTGCTAGCAAGCTGTCAGTATGTTTGTGATACAGCCAATTTACTGGTGTGGCTTGTGGCTTGTCGTAGGCGTCGATTGATTCCTGACGGATTTATTCGACAGTGAATGCGTTTACTACGGAATCGTTCGTGCCAATGTTCTAATAATACTGGTAGATATTTTGGTGGGGGGTATTTTTAGATTTGACTTTCCTTTGTTTTTTGATCATTATGCTAGGTATTATGTGAATTTTAATACAGGTTTTTGTACAAATTGACGGATTTAGAAGTAGTTGTCGACTGAAATTAACGCGTGCGGAGTCATTATCACTAGCTTCTACATCTGTGATAGATGATTGAGAAACATGTATAGGTTTACGGAAACACTTTGGTGAAATTCAGAATCATGTTTTACCTAGGACGTGTGTAGCAAACATTGACTCCTACAGGACTCTCCTAACTGAAATCAGTGATAATATAGAGTCATAGAGCTTATCTATGATTTCTCGTAAATGAAATGACTGTTATAATATCAGTAAACTTTTATTATAAATTATGGTTTAGTATAAAAAAGATCACTTAGTGTTATTACGATGCAGGTTAGATTTAGTCTTTGTCTAAATTATGTGTTGATTGTTTTTAATCTGGAACGAAGATCTTCACAGTCTTGACTGAAAGAAACATAAAATAAAACGTTAGTAAACTATATTTATAGGGTTAATATGCCTTCTCTACATAAGTATATTATTATGACCTATTTAAAGTACAAAAAGTAAAATGCAGAGCTGACATATTGAGCTCTAAATTCCTCTTTCAAACTACTATCCAAAAAAGAAGAGTTTACTTTCAAAGTCCATATTGTATGTATGAAACCTGTTTCCTCAAGTTTCGTATTATTCTATTATTTCTAAGTGCCTATATTAGTTTTGAAAACGGATTATAAGCCTTATTGCTTTAAACAGTAATATCTAGTTGTTTTTTTGCTCATTTTCTTCTCTAACACCTCGTTGTTATATATGGTATTACCTACATCCTAAAAAAATAAATAAATCTATTCAGTTTAGTACACTTACTTCGCTTCCAACGTGTATAGCCAGCATCATGTCGTACTCATTGGCCCCTACATAGATACTGGCGCGGCCGTCGTTGCCAACAGTGACAGTCTTGCCGGTGCAGTTGTTACCGTTCTTCTGACCGGAGATCACGTCGCAGTAACGACCGGCTGGGAGGCAAGTCTGGGGAAAGAAAATGTTGAGGGTGGGGTAAAATTGTCAGGAAATATCATTTTGTAGTTAAAATCAAAGTTATAAAGTTTAATGAGTTACATTTTGTAAGAGTACAATGATGAGAAATAATCCTTGTTCGAACATGACAAGATTTTTAAAATAAATTGGTGACGTAAAAATTAAAACGTTTCCAACTTTTGTTATATTTTGAGTTAAAAGCTTTTTGCTGCGGTATAAAAAGTTTTCCCGTTACAGACCCTGGAACTTTATTTAATAAAAAAGTAATTATTGTCCAAAAATCTGAATCAAATCATTGGCTTTTTTTAGACAAGAAACTTATTCGCGATATAATTCGATATTTCTTTTCTCTCGACGTTTCGGTCGAGTTGCACTGACCGTGGTCACGGGTGTACTCAGTCCGCCCGGGACCACGCTCGCGAATAAAACCCTTTTGTTGTCTAAACGACACAAGACACGAAAGTTTAAAAACAGAGACTATCTACACGATTTCTTACTACTATACTTACTTATTAAAAAATACATACCTGCAGATTCTGGTTAAGATCCCAATGATCATTGTTAAAAGCGACAAAGCCCTGTCCTCCCCTGCAGAAGGCGATCTGGTTGCTGGCGTTGTCCCACCAGTCGTTGATGCCGGTGTTGCCGGCGACGTTGCGGAACGCCACCATGCTGTAGATCTGACGCCAGCGGTGCTCGCAAACCCAACCGTTACCGCATGAGTTGTCCTGATGGAAATAAAGTATAGAAATAGCACTAGGTTAAAAAACGACGGGAGTTGAATCCTTGTGTAGCGGAGGTTGCCACAAACAATTTACATTCAGAAAGACCCAGACTCAGAAATAGCATCTGTTGATAGCACAAGTTCTTGTGCTAGGCGGGGATCTAACTCGCGACACGTGCTACAGTGGTAATTGGCGTGGAGACCTTTACCACTCGGCTATTAAAAGTGTTTGATAGAAAGGTGATTAAGAGGGACCCAAATTGGTCAAGCAATCTGAGATTAAGGGACTGGCAGTGTATCGTAATTTAATATAGACAAAAAAAATAACTCATAAATCGATTACTTGTCCGGTATTTCGATTCAAATGAGTGATCAATGTTTGTTTTTAATGAAAAGTAGTACTAGTAATATTATAAATCTAACTTTCCTAAATTAGCAAAAATGGAATATTAATTGAAAACTTAACACTTACAGAGTTGATAGCCGGCGAGATAATGTTACCGCTGCTGTCCATTGGGGGTCCGGCCTCAGTATTGTGGAAGGAGAAACTGCTCATCAACTGAGGTTTGCCATAAGGATGGGCCAACATGAAAGCAATAGCTCCCTTGTACGGCTTAGGCTGCTTATGAGTGAGGATATTACCACCAGCACCGTGACCTCTCTGGTTATCATGGTTATCAATGAAAGCAAGCGCGTCGTTTGAAGCCAGTAGACCCCAGTTGGGTCCCCAGTTCACAAGCCATCTGAGTTGGTTGTTGCCTTGGAAAGCTCTGCTCAACTCCAAACCGAATTTGAACTCTGTGACGGCGGCTAAAGGAGTGTATTCTTCGCGTCTGATGGCTTCACCGCCGAGGTCAATGACTTCCTGGAAGATGTAAGGGCGGGCTCCAGAGGGGAATCCGTGGTTGGTGTTTAGGTTTTGTAGACGGTCGTAGATGACGCGCAAGTCGCCTGGCCACATGTGTTTGGCTGCGTCGATTCTGTAAAAGAAATATTTGTTTAAATGACAGATTCATCAATTATTTTTTACTACGATTAGCGCATGTCGAACAACATTAGATTTAGGGACTGCCTGGACATTTGGAACCTTAGAGTTCAGTTATAAGTATTCTGAAGTTAAAAGCTACTTTTTCCCATCCTAAATTCGTGTATTTCATTGAATTTTGGAGATTTGCCTATCGCAAAATGTTCTTGGACTTTTGATACTGACTTTACGTGTAGAAGAAAATTACTGACCTGAATCCAGCGACACCCAGGCTGATGAGATGGTTCATGTAGTTGACGATCTGCTGACGGACGTATTCAGAGCCTTGGTTCAAGTCTTTGAGACCGGACAGTTCGCAGTTACGTACCTGAAATTATAAATAATAAGGTCATCAGAAAAGGAGATTAGTATACCGAAGACTATAAAAAGGTATGCATTTTAAACGGTATGTTAAAAGTGAAGTATAAGCGTAAAGTTCAAGTAAAAAAAAACCAAGGAAAAAGAGAATATTTAGGGCATTCATTAAATAAGAGTGAAACCACTTTAATTCAATTCGCTAGTAGACTCTTCTTAAGTTTTACATGGATTACGTTGCGTATAAGAAAGTTGCTAAAATAATTGTTAGGGGCCTAACGAAGTCTAGCACAAATTCATCTTTACTTACTCTATCAGGACAGCATCCGTAATCATTGGAGCTGATGACGCATTGAGGCCAGTTGAAGTCGTTGCGTCCGTACGGGACACCGGGATAGCTCCACTCGCCGAAGTTAGCGGTACTGCCGCCGGTACCAACGTTAGCGCCCCAAGTACCAGTCATGTGGTTGATTATGGCGTCTACGTAGATCCTGGAGATGACGAAGATTAGAATACAAGCTCAATAGTAATCGAAAATACTAAATTAGATGGCATTGTTTGTTTGAAGAGGTTTATACAAAACTTTTTTATGGTAACTTTCGTAAGGATGATTCATACTTAAATGATACAACAGGTTACTCACGCGTATTTTTTGGGGTAGCCCGACTAGTTTCGGACCCAACCAAAGTCCTTAAACATGAGCTGACGCGGCGGCGGGGTCGCGAGTCGAGCTTCGACTCCGGTTGGGTCCGAAACTAGTCGGACTGTCTCGATAAATACGTGTGAGTAAATCGTTGTGTCATTTAAGTACTATACAAAACTATTAAACGCGATTTATTTACAGAATAAATGCAACTGGTCGATTTGGGATGACGTTCGACCTAAAGATTTTGCAAGTAATGTAAAACACCGTGACGTCATGATACCCTTATTTTTGGACTGTGCTGATTAGACTTTCCACTCTATTACTACTAATAATAAGGTTCACTTCAGTGTAACATACCTGACACCGACATTGTTGCACCTGCGCACCATGTTAGCGAACTGCTGCTCGTTGCCGGAGCGGGTGATGAGGCGGTAGGAGATAGGCTGGTAGCGTTCCCACCATGGCCGGTTGTGGGCCCAGATCACCAAGTTCTCATTGGGAGGAGAGATCTAGGAAAATAATAATAAATGTTAGTCCTGACTGTGGTTTAAGTATCGTATTATAAGTTTTATTTCCTAGTTTATATAAAATCCTTCTGCTGAGCAAAGGTGTCTCCCTTCTCCTTCCACACTTCACTGTCTTTTGCTATAATTGGCCATGTGCGCCCCGCATCAGTAAAAATCAAAAATATTAACGTTATCTAATAAGGCATTCTAGCACATGATAAAAATATATATTATGGAATATCGTTAGGTACTAAAATGACCAATGGATTTCCGTTTTCTAATTTTTGGTACATACGAAGAAGAAATAGATTTTTTAACTTAAATTGCCATCTCCATACTCAATTAATTGACGAAAAATTAATTTATCTCGTACCTGAATACCACCGTATCCTCTGGGACCGAGGAACCGCTCGCATTCAGCAGCGATATCGTCCCACTTCCACTCGAAGAGGTGGACCATTGTGGAACGGCCTGATGCATAGTGAGGGTCCTTATAGGCCAGTGCCTGCGACACGGCGAAAATGCAGAGGATGAGCCGGAACATCCTGGAACAAAAAAGGAAAAATATTTACAATTATGTCAGATTACTTATCCCATTAAACAGGTTTGTTAAGGAGAGGTATGATGAAGTAGCGTCTAGGATGGTTAATGGTCGTATATATAAAAATGCTTTCTAACGTAGCTCAGTCACTTTTTGAGTGATTAATTGATGATACAATCCAAGTTACAATCAGGTGGTTACCTAATTGTAACTTGGAATAGAATAGAACTTACGCAGAAGTCAGGCTTATTCATGTGAGTAATAAGACTGTACCTACATAAAAAAGCTTTTGCTGACACATGGAGAACGTACCTAAGGCTTAAATAGAACAATTTCACAATCACTGTTACTGAAAATAACCAGGTAACAACTTGAAGAGAAAACGGCAAAGAGAATTTAATACAGATGTAAATTATATGTTGAATTTGCATATAAAACATGTTCGTAGACGCACGTGTAGAAAACATAAATAAAGTTGTATATCTAAGTAGATACCTACATTTGCTTACAACACTTTAAATAGACAGTTACAACAATTTAATGCAATCAAAAGACTCTAAAACCTTCCTTTTTTCTTTGACGAAACCTTGTTTTGTTTTAATTTGTCGCAGTATGACGAGGAGATTAAGTCTTAATTAAATTATTGTAAACTGTAAAAGATACTTAAATTCTAGCAAATTTCTCGAAGTATACTTGCTTGCATATTAATCCTTTAAAATATTTCATCACAGCTTCCGAAACACCGAAGCTTTTTGTAATATCAGAAACCAGAGCTACATTTAAGAAAATATGAATCTAAATTCTCTTCAACCCGAATCGAAACGATATACACTAATGTAATACGTCTACAAAAGAAACAATATTAAAATATTATTAAGTAACTAAAGATAGTTTTAATAAAAGCTTACCAAATGTCTGTATCCAAGAGCGAAACTAAAACAGCTTGTGAAATTAATCCGAGAACACAGATTGTTTTCAACTTTGTCTGTTGATCTAACAAGTTATCTTTAAAATAATTTCCACAACAGGAACTACATCTTTCCGAGAAGAACCAAGCACTATCACAATTCTCTTGACATAATATATACTTACTTACTAGCTTTTGACCGCGGTTTCTACCGCACACATAAGCAGTTTTGTCGTAATCAAGTAAATTTACTTAACGGGTATTTTTCATATTAGTTATTTCACTTAAATACCATTTAAAATCCTGCCATAATAACCTTAACTTCAATTACATTGAACACGTATACTTCCGGCCCTCGTTTTACCCCTTTAGGGGTGGAGTTTCGTTAAACTCGTTAAATTCTTAGCAGATGTATAAACCTTATAAGGAAACTACATGCTAAATATCAAGTTTGTAGGTGTTATAAATTTTGAGATTTTCTGATTAATTAGTAAGTGGTATTTTGTTTATAATAATGTGTATATAAGGACAAGAGAGCAGTCGGAACTATTCTTAAGCACCTATACCTACTTATCTAAAATAGTTATATTACGTTGTACAGTGTGACAGTAATAGCCATTTTCTACGGACAATACGAATGTATAATGATGTTTTATTGTATTTCATATTGACGTGACGTTATTGTTTCTGTACTTAGAATAAAAGATACGAATCGAATTTACTTTCTCATTTTACACGCGTAAAGCGTAGTAGAAACTACGTGTTTAGATCTTAGACAAACGCTGAACACGACGTGAACAACTGAAGTCGATAGATACCTAGGTACCTATATTTTTTGGCTTCAGTTTTTTGTTTTATAATGGTAGGAAGGTGTGTAACCTACCATGAGTTCTTAATGCAGGGCTGTCCTTTATGCGAAAACGAGATAGCGCACAACGTAGTGCCATAGCAGCATCGCGCTTCCACAGCGTCAAAAATCCTAATTTGAAGTTTCAGTGCAGTGTTTTTTCTATTTACTTCGTTAGACATATTTCAGCATGCTGTGTTATTTGTTATCAATATTTGTACGTAAACGATAAGAAACCATCATTTACAGATACGATTTACAGCAAAATGGTAAGTACTTAAAATACACACTAGCTAGGTACCATCCTCGAAATGTTGACATTGGTCGGCACTAATTTATTTGAGAACCTCAATTAGTTGAAAATAGGCTGGGTCAATAACCGCAGGCAACGTTGAAGGCTGATACAAACTTTGTAATATGTTAGAGTGTAGGTACTCAGCTACTTTACTCATTTAGCTACATACTCGCACATCTATTCATATACATTGAATGAAACTTTAGTTGGATGTAGTAATGCCATCTAGTAGAAACTATGTTACATGTTTAAATCTGTCATCGAAAAATTGTACAGAACAAAAACGTCGTAGACTACCAAAACCTTTAAAATAAACTTACCTTTCTACACTGCAATCAACCTTAATGTTAGTAATTTAAAATAAGATAGTATAAAACTGTAAATTTTACCATATTTAATAATTCAATCACTATAAATGCGATCAATTGATTATGACATTTGTGACGTAGCAATACAATAAGCGTCAGTGTACTTCAATAATAAGTACCTTATCATAAAAATAGCAGCGATAAAATAATAATACGCCTTTGAAAAATAAATTTACATTATTACAAAAAAATACTAAACAAAATTGAATGAAAAGAAATAAAGTTGCGATTTTTTTTATTTATAGAAATGCTATCAGTACACTTACTACTGGAAATAGATTTATTTCATTGTAAAAGCGAGATGCTGCTTCTAGCAATGAAGTGCCGTTTCATCTTCATTATGTTACAATTCTGATGAAGGGCAAAAACAAGTGCCTATACTCGATTAAACAGTTGAATTTTAAGTTCTAGTCCAACTTTTATTGCAAATTAAACACTTGTTTAGCTTCTGGAATTCGTTTAAGAAATTTACTGAAACTGTTTGGTCGTACACACATTTTTGCTCGCGACTGTTCATATTGGGCACAGGTAACAAGAACCTACTACCACCTCTTAAAGTCAGAATATTGCAGTTACGAGACGGCGTAATACAAGGCATAGAGCGGCGTCCCATTCACACAACTGCTAGTCTTAGTTTTAGAAGAAGATTCCCTTATAAAATTGTATTGAATTACCTACGTACTACCTATAACGTTATATTATCAGGAGCGAGATGACTCTATTTGCCAATTATTAGGAAGATAAAAACGCTAAACCATCAGAGTTGCGTGAGGGAATAATAATAATATTGTATTTTAAATAACTTACTGATAACGACGACTACCGGTCCTTACAATGTCAGTAAACAAAATGAATGTGTCAATATAATAATATTGTAATGAAGTCCATTGTTAAACTAGGGTTTTCCTAAACGAGATATGAAACTATATACTAGGCCTACTATCCGACTTATTAATATTATTAATGCAAAACAAACACTAGATACTAACTTCAACAATTTATGTAATAGAACTTTCAAGATGTTTTCATACATATAATTCTACACTAGTACGTGATAAATGCTAATGAAAATGAAGAAAACCCTATTCTCCGAATACTGAAATGCTAATTAAGTTTAGAGGGGTTCTTAAATGATTTTCTGTCGCTGCTTGATGCCTTAAAAAGATAGAGACACCATGAGACTCAACGAGGACGGAATGTCATGACACTTAGCAATTTTGTGTGAATAAGTCATTGCCGTTTCAGTGCATATCTTGCATAACTAACATTATAATTATGCTAACATGCTAACATTACTACTAATTACGAGTATCTATAAATAATTACGAATAAACTTACCTTATAGATCTAAAGACCTATCGCACTAACACAAGGAAACAATCAACTCAATCTGCATAAGCCCACCTATAGTGACTTCGCTTATATACTAAGATAAAATTTTCACCCAACATTCAGATAGGAAATATTATCGCAATAATTATTATAATCCTTGATAATTAGTATAAAAACAATGATAATTTTGATTTAAAGATTTGTAGTATAATAATAACAATAAGAATCTTGTAATTAATTAATTGTTACGTGATATTTTGTTGTAGAAAGTTCCAAATTTTTGATAGGTGCGTAGTTGTAGTAGCGTAGTAAGAACCATCTTACCTCATGAATTGGTGATACTAACTATTTTAGAATGATGATTTATGATTAGTTCCTCCTATTCTACATATCCAGGTTTTCTTTAGTCTTGTCTCCATTCTCTATTTAGGGAAGGAATATGTTCGTGAAAAATACAAGAGATGAAAAATAAAACACAAATAATTTATTTTAAAGATGTTTGCTACCTTCTTCTTTACTATTACTTTACAATATATTATTTAGGAAAAGGTAGGTACTTGTTTGTATTTGCATCCTTCACGCATCGGAGAACTTTCTTGTAGAACTGGTAGTTCTATTAAACATTTATGAAGTCTCAAATACGTGACTGAAAAAAAATCATAATCTTTGGAATTGTAAATTATAAATATCTGTTGATCTACTTATCTAAGTATTAATCTTGAGTTAAAATCGTAAATGATAAACTGATTGTTTTGTCGCACGACAAGAATTTAATATTAAGGCAAGGTGGGGCATCAATTACTAATCTTGTTGTCATAGTTCTAAGTCAATTATTAAAAAGATTATATTGATTAGATTCTAATAAGGATATTTGATTTTAAAGCTTCTGGAATAGATTAGTAGATATAATATCCTCTTTAAAATAAATTTTAAATTGTGTTGCAATTGCGGAAAATCCTTAAATATAGGTATATTTTTAATTTCCTTGCATTTATTTTTTTGGTAGAAGAGTAACAAAAATGTCTCTTCAATATCACAGACTAGTAGTCTACCAACAATCAGAATGCCAAATATCAATGGTCTATACCTTGTAAAATATAGCTTGATACCTGTGACGTTTGTCGGAATGACATTACTAGGGATGGAGGCGTGTTTCGTAGCTTATCGATGTCTGTGACGTCATGAGTTTTATTAAAAGTGATATTGTAGTCATTGTCATTGTAAAGATGTAAATTAAAAATAAATGTATTTGTAGTTGACTTAAATGAAATAAAACAAAAATAATTCATAATAATCGCGCAAACGGATCACAAATTCGCGACACTCACTATTCAAAATAGTCTTTTTCTGTCTTTTCGGCGTTTTGGCAAACAAAAAAAAGGTAACAACAAACAAAGTAACACAAATAACACCATAGTAACAAAAAGTAGCACAAATATCAACAAAACAATGGTAGCGTATACAAGGCGCCTGCATCGCGTCAGTACTCGTACTGACTCAAAACGATGGCGCCCGCTTGTTTCCAGTACGCGAAACCATTATTTCCAAACTAAATAACTACATTTTATACTAGTGAAATTTTCGTAGTATTATTTTATCGATAATCATCTGTCAGTCACTTGCACGTCCCTAGAGCTCTTCAAAGTGCATTTATAAAGTAAGCTAAGAACCAAAAATTATTTAAGAAATATTAAATATTATTTAAGTTATGTACTCATATTTTTACTGGTATTTTTATAATTACATGATTGTTTTTAAAAATGCGTTTTATTTTTATACACAAACGTCGTTATTATGTTAAAAAATTTGAACTTTTAAAAATAAAATTTGGGTTGTAGCTGTCTTCATAAAACGTTCGGAAATGTCACAGGTATCAAGCTATATTTTACAAGGTATAATGGACAATCGAGAATAGGCACCAAATTAAGCCACAGGCATAGCCTCGGGTCGTATCAGACTAGGATCGACCAAAAACATCTTGATTCCATCTACTGTAAAGGCCAGAATCCCTGAATCATCCACGTTATTCAGAAGATTTTTTTTTTGAACCAGCCCTCCATACATGCCCATATTTGCAATTCCTGTTATATACCTGCCAGTATCTTCGATTTTATTAAGTCAACGAATACCACCAGCTCAGTGTGACCCAGGAAAATTATTAACTATTTTAGAACCCACAACGAACTCCGACACTTTTCATATTTGACCTACCTCTTCACCAGTATGAATAGCAAGATGTAATTCTGCTCCAATTCCGGATAGTTTGATGGATGCTAGTCCAGTATTAGACACGTTAATTGTTGTTCCACTGCATACCTGGCCTTGTCTTTGCCCAGATATAATATCACAATATTTTCCTGATGGTAATCCCGTCTGAAAAAGTATTTTCAATATGTATCAATTTCATTTTTTTTAACATGATTAATTTTTGGACTTAAATTTCAGCATTCATTCGTATTGAATTTAGTAATAGTATTTCATAGTTCGGCTGAAAAAATAAAACTGCAACTACTTTATTTTCTAACTACCATAAAACTAACGTAGATTTTACGTAAAATCAATTTAAATAATTGCCATAACTTGCCTGAAAAATCCTATCCATTTTTGTACCTTCCGTATTAAAAACAATGAATCCTTTGTTTCCTCGACTGAATGCAATTTGATTATTACCATTGTCCCACCAATTTTCTACTTTAGTATTATGGACGACGTTTCTAAAGACAACCATGCGATAAATGGAAGGCCAACGATGCTCGCAAACCCAACCACCTCCACAAGATCCGTCCTGTCAAAAAAATCAAAAGGAAAACTATTTTACTTATTTGGAATGTGACACAAAGATTCCAAATACATTTTTTAAACGTCTCCCGCACTAAGGAATAAATCTATATAAATCCTTGTATCGCAGGCGATTTTACAGACAATCAATTCACATGCACAGAGACACCCAGACTCAGAACAAGCATTTGTGGAACGCACAAATTCTTGTCCTACGCAGGGATCGAACCCGCGACACGTCCCACACAGTGGTAATTGGCGTGGTGACCTATTATACCACTCGGCCATCCGTGCAGTTAAATGATTTTATTAAATGAATAAATTTTAATAGAGACCTGTCACTAAATTATACCGATAATATATTATTTATATTATCATTACCTATTGACATAGTGTGATGCTCTACGTAGTATAGTGCACATTTGAAATACCTTTTTAAAATCTTACCCTATTAATAACCGGAGACATTATATTCTCCTTGCCGTCGTTAGGTGGACCCTGATCGGTGCGATCAAAGTAATAACTGCTCGTCATACGAGGTTGTCCATACGGATGTGCTAGAAGAAAAGCTGTAGCGACCTGGTAAACAGTGTTCATTAAAATAAGCATTGTTGAACAGTCGAGAACAACAGAAGAAAGAATAGATCAGCGGCGGGTATAGTATAATATTGTATACTAATAATAATATGATGATGAAGACATGTCAGTCACAGACACAAAATGGAAGGATGTGACTCACTTGACTAAGAGAGTGATGAGTGTGAATGTTGATGGGTGGAGAGGAAGGGGAAGGCCAAAGAAAAGATGGATTTGTATAAGGAACGATATGAAAGAAAAAGGAGTAATGATAGTGTGACGTCTGATAGGAGAGAATGAAAGAAAAAAATGTGTTGCACTCCAAGTAAAATAGGATAAGGGCAGGAAGATGATGATGATGAAGACATAATTTTGCACAATGGCTATACGAAACATACTTTACCTTATAATTGGCACTTTTATAATTTAACCCTCCACTATTTCTTTGTGTGTCATGATTGTCAACGAAAACTAAGGCATTTTCACTCGGTAGCATTCCCAAGGAGGGACTTCCCCAGCTTTTCAAATGTTTTAATGGTTTATGACCACTGAAAACGTTAAACAGTTCTGATGCCACCTGAAATAGAATTTAACTGATTTAAACCTAATATTTTTAAAGATGAGTTTTATTTTGCTATTAAGATAGTTTCTCGTCTGAAGATTTTCATAAACTATAGCAGTCTTAGCAAAGCAGGAGCAGAAACTGTTATTGGTGTAAAGGCGAAACGCAGTGAATTGTGCTGTCTTACTTCTATATCAGCAAAACTTCGTTTTTCAAGGAACGCAACTATTAATCATTAAGTTAGTATAATGCAACGCCAAGAAATTAAATTGTCGTTAGCAAAAGAGCGATCAAAATACGAATTTCTGCATAAGAAAATAGGACTGGAATTTTCTTAACAATTAAATGATTAATTTATCTACCGAATGACACCAACTATTTCCGATGGCTAATCCGCAAACTCATGCTCAGTTAGTAGACTAATTAGTCGCGATTCAACGGAAAACAATCTTGCTTAGTCATGAAAATCCTTTCCGAAAACGCGATGGCTTACTTTTAGGAGATTAAGGCATAAAACTTGGGAGATTAGCGGTCCAAGTCTAATATTTTGACCTTATAAAGACGTTGAAAACTTAATGGGTTAGCTTTTAGCGAATATCATAACAATGATAAGGTATTCAGTTCACTGCTTAGTAGCTTTATTGTAAGTTGATGTCCGGTCGGTCTAAAGGTTTTACTACAAGGAAAAACCAGTTTATGCCCAAAGATTTTCGTGGAGAATAAAGCTGTTCAAAATCAAAATCAAAATCAAAAGGTTTTTATTTCGAGTAGGCCTTCTCAGGCACTTTCAAAACGTTACTGACTAGTTGCGCGGTTCCAAAATGTCATTCTTATGGAGAAGAACCGGCAAGAAACTCCATAAGTTACTCTTTTAAAAAATAGACAATGTTGGGTTGCAAAGTACACTGTACTCTATAGTCCCATATGCGAAGGGCCTAAACGTTTGTAAAGCAACAACCAAGGAAGTTAACAGTAACTCTGTATAGGTTTCGTTACTTAAAACATTCCGTAGACTTTCTTTTCCATGTAAATGCATTTTATTTTCTTGCAGTGTAAGGTCTTGTTGGGATATGAGTACTTCCCTGATAAATCATAATAATAATTTTCGAATTCGCTATTGAGCTATGTCCGAAGTGGGATATTCATTACTAATTGCTACTTACTAAGAATTCAGTTACGTCTCCCAAGTCTTTGTAATCCGACGGTTTGACCGCGCCACCGTGGGCAACTTCTTGGTAAATATAAGGTCTCGAGCCTGACTGAAATCCATGCTGTGTGTTCAAATTTTTTAGGGCATTGTAAATAGCCTTTAAATCTTCTGGCCACATGTGTTTAGCTGCATCCACTCTACAAAACAGAACTTTTTTTTTAAACGCTAACTTAAGAGGGATGTTGTAATAGCAGAGCACCATATTGCAAAATAGTTTACAAAAATTAAAGATTAAAGTTATTGAGGTTAAAATATGGCTTATTCGAATATTTTGGATATCTATAATCAATTTTTCCTGTACCTGAATCCGGCAACTCCAAGATTGATTAATTTGTTCAAGTATTCGACTATCTTCTGCCTCACCAAAGGCATTGTTTGATTCAAGTCCTTAAGGCCGACTAATTGACAATCGCGAACCTGTATAATTCGAAATAATACCTACTTACATGATGATAAACCTAAATTTATAGTAACAATTAAAGTTTAGTTTTCAGAAAACAAATGTTGGAAGATATCTGAAAGAAGGTAATCATCCAATAGCACAAAGAAAATTACTCTCCCTTTTACATATTTTATCAGTCAGATCTTTTTAATTAGAGTCACATTATACACATCTAAAAACTATGAGTAAAATGATTTACGAGTAGTAACATTTAAACTAACAAACCTCCGTAGCGTTATCGTAATTGTTTATATCACATACAGGGTGGTGGAAATGCTTCTTTTTGTAAGGTACCGCTGGGTAAGAAAATGCCGAGAAGTCTGCAGTGCTCCCAGCAGTACCTACATTAGTTTCATGATCTCCAGTCATATGATTAAACACAACATCTACGTAAATTCTGGAAAATAAATGTCTAAGTGGAAAAACGTCTTAAATAAGAATATTAATATTGCACAACAATGGCTGAATTAATAAGATAATTACAAGAGCAATTTATTATAATTAACGGAATCAGAAATTATTCTTCGCTAGATTAAATCTGCCATATCAAATTAAATGACAAAGATTGTAATAGATTGTCAGTACAATAAGTTATTATTATCAACGCATGCTTGGATGAACTTTTGACATTGTAGAAGCTTATGCTTTTCTAATTTTCAATTTACAACTTGGTGTCACAGTTTCCGATGAGTTAAAGCCTTTACCTAAAAAGGCCTTTGTCCAGCAGTGGACTGCGACAGGCTGAATTGATGATGATGAAAGCCTTCACCACTTTTAGCAATTGATATATAATTACTTACAGGTAATAAGTAGGTACGCACAAGAATAAGAAAAGACTTTGGAGCGTGTCGAGATTTGAATCTACGATCTTGGACTTGGTAGACCGTCGGTCAAATCAATAGTCTCACTACTGTCATATTTTGAAGATTTGGCAGTAGACGAAATTAACTTTATTTTTTTTGTTTTTAAGGGTGAAACGCTAATGATTTCAACCCACGCCGAGGGAACAATGTGGGGATATGTCGAACTTCCACCGACTAAAAAACACCCCGGCGCCCTTTACTACCTAAGCCAGAGTCACGGGATCGCTCGCGCATGCTCTGCGGACTCTGGCTGAAAATGAAGTTTACCTGACTCCAACACGATTACATCTAGTGGTCATATTAAGAAAATCATTTGCATCCCCTGATCTAGTATTTAATTTATACGACATTACTTGGTAGCGTTCGTACCAAGGCCTTTGGCCATCATTGAGATGTATTATCAAATTCTCTGATGCTGGGGACGTCTGTAAAGAAAATATTCCTTCCTTAAAGTAAAATTTAAAAATATTTATCAAGTAATGTACCTACCTACAATAGGCGAGTGAGTTGGGTTAGCGGACTTTAGTGATAACATCACTAAACTCCACTTATTCAAATTAAATCCTAATTAATGATAATTTTCATCAAAACAAGATATGATTTAATCGGTTTTAAAGTCTAATAGAATCCTCCAAATCATATAATCTGTCTAAAAATAAATAATAAATAACGAAAATTAATTAAGGATGTGTTACAAAACCTTAATCTACATTAATGCGAAAAAATGCATGTAGGTAAGCCATCCATCGTTAGGCAAGATTGAATACCTGGACTCCACCATAGCCTTTTGGTCCTAAAAATCTTTCACATTCCTCAGCAATATCCAACCATTTCCATTCAAATAGTTGGACTATAACAGATCGGTTTGGCCATTGATTAGTCTTGGTAGCTTTACTGCTGCCGATAGTTCCAAATAGTAAACATAATAAAATCTTTAAAAATGGCATTGCCTGAAAAAGGAAAATTAATCATATAAAATCATAATTGTTAACTATACCTACGGTTTACTCACGCGTATTAATCGGGAATGCCCAACTAGTTTCGAACACAGTCGGAGTTCCTAAACATGAGCCGACGCGGCGAAAGTACCTAATTATACTTAACTAGCTTTCCGCTCGCGGCTTCGCCCACGTGTAATTTGGGATTGAGGCGTTTTTTAATGATCTCGACAGGACGTTCTTTCATAGGCTAAAAAATTGTAACAGTTTGAATTATATTACACAGCTTGAATTACTCAGGGATGATGTAGCTTTCTAATGGTGAATATTTGAAAACGATAAGTAGTTTTGGAGTTCGTCGATTACGTTATGTAACAAAAAGTAAAGCGAGACAAAAACATCGTCTAGAAAAATTAAAAGTATCAGTTGATCTCCCCCCCCCCCCCCCGCCCGCTACCTAAGGGCTTGCTACTCCAAAAATCCCTTCTTAGTGGTCAATTGTGTTACTAAAGGAAGCCTTGTTCAAAATATCAGACTTCTATACCGAGAGGTTTCGGCTTTGCCTTAATCAATCAGTCACCAAATCGCAACCCCCTAAATTACTATTGGAGGGTAGTTTGGAAAAAAATATAATGCCAAACTTATTTACTTGACTATATACGTGTTTGTGCTAAGTTTCAAGTTTATAAACCCAAGGAATAAGATTTTTCATAGAAACGTTATGACCCCTTTTTACCCCCTTAGGGGTTGAATTTCCAAAAAATCTTTTTTTAATGCTCACTCCCGTCTGTAAAGGAAGCTTTGTTCAAAATATTAGACTCCTACACCTAGCGGTTATGGCTGCGCGAAAGTCAATCAGTCACCCAATCACAACCCCTTAAATCACTATTGGAAGGTAGTTTGGAAAAAAATATAATTCCAAACTTATTTACTTGACCATATACGTGTTTGTGCTAAGTTTCAAGTTTATAAACCCAAGGAATAAGATTTTTCATAGAAACGTTATGACCCCTTTTTACCCCCTTAGGGGTTAAATTTCCAAAAATCCTTTCTTAGTGCACCCCTACATAACTCAAGGAACCTACATGCCAAATTTCAGCTTTCTACGACCAGTAGTTTCGGCTGTGCGTTGTCTGTCAGTCAGTCAGTCAGTCAGTAACGGAAGAGTTTTATATATATAGATAGTATAGATATTCAATTTGTTTTTCGTGTTGTAGTAAGATTCTTTGATAGGTACTTTGGTCCATATTTACACAAAAATTTGTTGATCGAGAGTTGAATCTCAAATTCTGCGATTTCGTGTAAGTTTTATGGTCAACCAATTACAGACGTGATGAGTTGATTTGTTAGCTGATTCAATTGATCCTTCCTTCTCCCAGTAAACGGGGGTTAAACTATCAAAAAGCATATTTTAATTTGTCATTGTAAAGTTGCTCACGGAGGTAAACCGCAGGATTACTTTACCCTATGATTACCCGAGCCAACCATGATCGCGTTAAAAACTACCGCTATATACTTAACCTACCTTAACAAGAGTATTCGATTTTACAAATCAAGTACAAACTGATAATATTAATAGATTAGGAATATTATCAAAATACTGTAACTAATCACAGCAGGTGATTATCAAATACCAACGCACGTATAATATGTCTGATAGTAGGTATTAACAATAACAACATTTTAGAATTACTAGATAATTAACATTGCTAAATGGCTGAACTCACACCTTCTAACACTTAATGTCTCTAAAACTAAATATATCGCTTTTACAAACTACAACAATAGCCAACCCGGTCCTGACGTAACACTCAAAATCCATACTTGTCATAATGTATCTAGCACAACTTGTACATGTAAAGAAATTGAAAAAGTGACCCACATAAAATATTTAGGCATAATTGTCGATCAACGCTTATCTTGGCATACCCACATAGATATGGTCATGGCCCGTACGCGAAAACTTATTTGGATATTTAAGAACCTAAGACACGTGACAACTAAAAAAATGCTTACCGAAATCTATGTCTCTCTAGCTTAATCAATTCTGATCTATTGTATACCCGTTTGGGGAGGTGCGACCAAAACGAAGTTTCTGGAGCTAGAGCGAGCACAGCGATCTCTTATCAAGGTCATGCACTCTAAACCGTACAGATTCCCTACAATTGAGCTATACTCACTTAGTGGTGTTCTCACCGTCAGAGAATTATATATACTCCACGCTGTTTTAAAATTACACAAAGTTCTGCCCTATACGCCCCACCTCCAAGAAAGAAGGCAAAAATGCCGTGTTGCACCGGTAGAATATGTTAAAACCTCATATGCAAAACGACAATTTAATTCTAATTCCGCTGCCCTATATAATAAAATAAATAAAATTATTAACATCTATCCCATGACAACTAAAGAATGCAAAAAAACAATTGTTCACTGGTTAAAACTAAAGACCTATCTACAATATAAATTAAATTATAGGCACACGCACGCTCACTCACACACATACAGACACATACACACACACACACACACACACACACACAGACACTTACACACACACACATACACGTACACACACACACACATACACAGACACACACATATGCACTTTTTAGAAGATATCTTTTGTTGTGTTTTTATTGTTTAAATTCTGTTTTCCTACTCTAATTTTTTATTTTAATTTTAATTTTGTACAACACTTTTACCATTATAACATTCTAATTAAAGAGCGGGACCTCCTAGCACAAGTATATCTCTTACTTAAAAGGAGGTCTCTATGTAAGATAAACTGTAAAAGTTGTACAAGTTTCTGCAATAAAACTTTTTTTATTTTTTATTTTTTTATTTATTATTATATTAACAACAAATAATATATTTTGTCTATCGTACCTACTACAAACTAATGGAAATAAATATTTAAACCAATGTTTCCTACTAAAAATGTTCTAAAAAATATGAACTACTACATGCCTCCTAGCTTCGCACGGGTGCAATACTGATGTATTATACCTACCTACAATATAAATCTTCGTCTAGAACATTCTTTTAAAAAACCGGCATCTATCTACATCCATTGCGTAGTTTTGAAGAACTAAGCAAACGTATGGACAGACAGATGCGGGAAGCGATTTTGTTTTATACTATGTATGAAAAATCACTTACTTTTGAAATGGTAGAGAGAGCAAAGCCACTAAGTTTATACAAAATGCACGTCAGACAAGCAATGATGTTGTTTACATACTAGACATAATATAATAACTACTATTATTATATTCAGTCCATTGGACACAATGTCTATGCGACTATAAATTGTCCTGTTATGTACAAATATCTCTCACATTCCAAAGGAAGTCGTAATTTTGATGATAAGAGTTCATAAATATACTATTTATTGGTTTGCAAGTTCACTATGAATACAGTTAGAAATCAGTATGTTACAATGAATATGTTCAAATAATAACTTGAGCTCTTTAAAACATTCAAACTTTTAATACATACGGTTAGTATGAACAGGTAATCTAATTTATAGGCCTAAATTTACATAATTCATAATATACAAAATATATGAAGAAATATAGGAATTTGCAGCAAAACACCAATTAGAATCTTTATAGTTTTATTATTAAAAACAAATATTATAATGTTTCATTAAATCTATAATAATCTTAGTTGCTATGACTGAAATTTTGGACTCGTGACATTGCACTGACTCCCATCGAATATTGGTTAAATGAGCACTTCTTTTACGCATATCTACTATTAATTTTGAGATTCAAATAATCGATGATATTTTCATTATCACATTAATAACTGTAAGTAAATTGCGAGTTAATTTTAAAATATGACATAAGCACTGTAAACCAACACAACACAAAATTAAAATAAAAAAACATTTTTTTTTGACCCCACAATGTTTGAAGGTACCAAATTTTAATTGTAGACGCTGACGGCAATGGTAATAATAGTAGATATAATGTAGATCTGTATGTGTATGTCTTTTTAGTATTATAAAAATAAATATGACTTCAAACATTTTTACATTTGCAAACATGTTGCGCCGACCCCAAGTAAAATGGGATAAGGGCAGGAAGATGTTGATGATGATACATACTAGCTAAATGTTTGGACCAAATAAGCCTGAATTACGGCTTTTTAATGAAATTAGTAAAAGAAATCCCCACTTAACACTTTCAAGTCCAACGTCTAAATAATACTATAAATTAAGGTAAGTCTCATCTTAAATATAAATTACTCTTACTAGAGTTATATAATAATAATCCATAAAAATATCTTTTATGTAAACATTTCCAAAATATTTTCATTCAGGAAATATTATGCTAAAAACCTTATTATGCTCCCAACCTATAACTGTAAGTAGATACAATAGTTATCACTACTTAGTAATTGAATGTAAATTGACGAAAAATAATTAGGCATTATTTTTCATATCAACTACGTAGAATTGGCAATGGTATAGACTACATACATCCATAACCAACAACTAATAAGCAGTACTACATTTAACAATGTCTTTTTTTTTCTATTCATATTACATTAGTGTAACTAAGTGCATTTTAGTTTCTTTAAAATAATTTCCCCCAGTGCCTGAAAAGCTTAGTCTACAAAAATATTAAAAACCGTCTCTGATTCTATATTATAATGTCTGCTATATAGGTATGTACTACGTGCCAAATCGTTTAATTTGTATCAAGCACTGTATTTTCAACGCACAGCATTAGGTGTTAAAGTTTAAATTTAATTAATAGATAATCAGGAATTAATTGATAAGTGTGCGAATGATAATATCAATAGCCTTCGAGACAAGAGGGGCTAAATAGCAAATTCAGTAAGAATTCAAGAAGTTTTTATACTACAATATTTAAAATATATCGAAGCATTTGACCAAATCTACATTCCTTAGCTTAAGTAACGTCTACGAATTAAACATTGAAATATAATATTCTTTATAACTAAATAGACTATGTAAATATATATTACTGGAACAGTATTTAGATAGAATAGAAACTATCTTTAAATAAAAAAAAATATCAAAATAATTATATTATAAATATCAGCTGCAAATACTGCAATGTATTAGTGAAAAACCTTACAAAAATTTTCATACATTTTTAATCTGATATCGATATTGCATTGCTATAGATGATTCACAGATAAATTTGTAATAAATTAAAATCACTGAAATTGTAATTAAAAGTTTAAATGAAATACACAAATTTAACGACTATAAAATGTAAGTAAAAAAGAAAGCTGCTGATAAGACTTAAAATTTACATACGTTATTAATAGCAATTATTCTGGTACCTTATAATATCATATCTGTCATTAAAATAAAGTTACATAATAATATACATAAATGTTTGTCTTTTTTCTTAATAAATATACATACAGTTTTAAATCGAGGGAAAAAACCAGTTCCTTTAAAAAACTCATTAAATTAATAAAATACAAAAAATCGAGAAATTTCATAATATCATGACAAACACGTGACATAAGGCCAACCTACCTCTACTTCTTAAAAGTAATATTATAAATAGCAGGTGTGCAAGAGGGACAGCGCTCCACGTCGTGTAGTGCTATCTCGTTTCCACACGTAGAATAATATTACTTTAAGACGTGGCGGTAGGCCTCAAAGTAATTTTAAATGCTGGTTACATAGGAAAGTGTTATCTTTAATTTAGTCAGTCTTAATATGTCATAACGTGTTTTTGTTAGGTTCGTTAAAGCCAAATAATAAATCACATTCTTCTCAAATCAGTTCTGTTTTTTGGTGTTTCGTACTATTGCGAACTGTCAAAAGCCCATTATACTTGTTTTTTGACATAAATAGGTGCCATAGTACTAAAAGATCTTTCGGCACGTGGCAGTTATTCATTTACACAGCTGTAAGTACGGTGTACAATAAAGAGTATTCTATTCTGTTCTGTATGAAAAATCATCACTTTTGACAGACAGTTGAGTTGATTCTTCTAGTGAATTTGCACACCAGCGCGTCAATGCAGGCAAACCGTGACTCTATCACTTCAATTTTTCTATTAGGGTAATTCTGTGTAAACTGAATAGAATTCACCTCTTTGTTTTTTTTTGGATTAATTTGTATCAATATTTTATCTGTTTTGTTTATGGCTAGATTGAAATTACATCATATTTTCCATTTTTTTTTTTCAGATTATTTTGCATGTATTAGGCTACGTTGTTTTATTTATTGAATTTACAACACCTGCACAGAAAACAAAAGTAGGCAATTTATGTTCGCAATCCTACTTTAATTAAAAATAAAATCACATAGACTTTCCAGAGATTGCAAAACGGAAAAGAAACTATAATTTCACCCATTTAAGCATTGCAATGCTTTTTACTTTTACTCAAGACTTGGTGCCAAAAACAATGGGTTTGGAGCTGTATTCAAATTAGCAGACTGGAAGGATCTCTTAATGCTTACATGGGGGTACTGCTCACGCCATTCTAATACCTGGAAAAAGATTAGCATATTATATCACTTTCTTACTTTATCTAGTATATTTAACGGTTGAGCATTATTTTTTACTTAAAATATGACGCATGGGAACAAATACAGAAAAGTAACATACATGTTACGGATATACAAAACCAAAAGTAATTACCCCCAATACTATCAAAGTTTTTTAATCTTACAGCATATACAGATGCAGAGATGCAAAATCATAGCTAACGAGTAAAGAAAAAGATTGGGTCATACCTGTGATTCTTGAATTTGATCGCAAAAACTGACGTCAAGAAGTTTTAAATGTCTGCATTCCGCTAAAATTCTGCAATTAAAAATCTGTATTGTAGTATACAATTTAATTTCATTTTGTGATATTTAACAACAGATCATAGATAAAAGTACTCAAGATTAACGATTTCCCCATAGAACATGTAACAAAATTCTACTGTTGCACTTTTCTTTTTTTGGGATTTTTGGAAGGGGTATGGGGAGGCCTTTGCCCAGCAGTGGGGAAGATCCCACTGCTGCACAAATGCCTCTTAAATTAGAAATTAGGCTAAATAAAAAAATAAAACATTTACACACAACGGGAGACATTTTTCTTGTTTTTAATCACTGACAAATTTAATTCCACTAATAATATTACGGAACTCCACTCTGCGCTCCATTACTCAAGTAGCAGATGTTGGAGAAAAAACAGCCAAACTTAAGTGGCAGTGGGCTGGTCACGTCGCACGAATGAAGCCTGACCGATGGGCAAAAATCGTCACCCACTGGACGCCAGAGGAAGGACTTCGTCGTCGAAGTCATCCGCGGCGAAGGTGGTGCGACGATCTAGTCAGATTTGCGGAGCGCTCGTGGCCAGAAATAGCAAAGGATAGAAAGGTTTGGAAGAAAATAGGCTACATAAAAAAAATATTATCAAAAGCTACATATAAGTGAGTACTAACGCATCGCATATATCGGGTGTGACGGCCCTGACGCCGAGCAGGTCGAGCTGCGCGAGTTTAGTCGCGCGCGGCAGTAACGCGCGCAGGTCGCGGTCGCACACGCCGCGCAGCGCGCCCAGGAACAACTTGCGCAACTCTGTGCCGCACAGCCAGCCCAGCCACTCACCCGAACCACCCGCTTGTAGGCTGCACAACAAATGTAGTACTACATTTAAAAATAATAAGAGCATTCACTATTTAGATGCTCAAGTTATCATTACATTTTGCAGATATTTTAAATGGCAATTTCTTAATCTATAATTCGGAAACTAAGTATATTTGAGTCCACTACTGAACTGCAGTTAACGCGGTAACTGCGGGATGTTCGTGAGAGTCACCGCGACCCTGGCACTCAAAGAGCTCCAGAAAGAACATTAAAAGTCTGACACTCCCTCCCGCTGCGCCAACATCAAATGACCCCGCCGGTCATTTGATGATTTCCCACGAAAAAAAAAAGTCCACTACAGAACACACGCCTATTATGTAGGTGTAATATGCCAGTTATCTTAATTACATAACATGTATATAACATATTGTTTTAGAATAATTTGTTATTATCTATATAGTATGTATATTTGAACGACGGACTTATTCAAACCACCAATAGCTTATGCATAGACTTCACCAATAAATGTATAAACAATAAAAAAACCCTGATTAATGACGAACAAAATCGTTCCAAAAAAGTCCTAATAACTTCGCAACGTTTTAACACCCTCGCGCTTATCGCAGAACATATGCGCGGTCAATGACCGACGTCGACGTAGGTATGAATGCATTTCACTGCGCGGCACTCGTCGTCGACATCACAAGGGGCGCGGGGGGGCTTGCGCGCTCGCTGCCTTAGCGGCGGCACGTGTTTGGCGAGTGATATTAGGCATTTTGCGCTCTGTGTTCATAAATACTGTATTTGATCGGATAGTTATATGAAAAATTAAGGTCGTAGTTTTTTTACATATTTGGGACGAGAATCGAATACTGACCACCCTCCTTCAATAAGTCCGTCGTTCAAATATACCTACATACTGTATACATCATTGAAATTGAATTAATTTACGTATTTTTTATAGTCAGGACAAGTTTATAGAAGTTGATATTCAATGAAATTAAAAAAAAAAACAAACATCTTTAAAGAAATCTCATAATTAGCGACGTTCGACTATGAAATCCGATTCCGAATCCGATGGTACTAGCGACGTGAGCGAATCTGTTAGTCCTACATGATGATGACACTAGGGAAGCAGATAAGGAGTAGGTGCAGATAGTGCTAAAATATATAATACGGTACGAAGTCTGCGTCAAATAGTATCACATCTATACAGGGTGACTGGTGAGATACCTTCAATATTTGAGGACGTGATAGTATGCGAACATATATCATGAAATAAAATAACATAAAAACGAAATATTAAATAACTTCTTAGTAAACTTCGTACACAGTACACCGAGAGTCCAGTATTTAACTGCGGAATAATTGGACCTATCAATGGGATGGAGGGTGGGGGTGGCGGCGGCGTGCCGTGTGCCGCGCCGCACGCGACTAGATCAACGTAAACAGCTTAGGGAGTATAATATCCAAATTTCACTTATTTTTAGAGATATTTCGATAAAAAATTAAGCTTCTATTTTTTTTATATCAAGTTAACGAGAATCGAGTACCGAGTACTCTCCATAAGTATTGAAGGTATCTCACCAGTCAGTCTGTATATCTTCTTATATATAAAAATCAATTGCTGTTCGAAAGTCTCGCTAAAACTCGAGAACGGCTGAACGGATTTATCTCATCTTGGTCTTGATTTGTTCGTGGAGATCTAGGGAAGGTTTAAAAGGTGAAAAAAAAAAACTCGAATATGTAATTGCCGGGCAAACACTAAAAACAGCCTTTTTCTTTTTCCTATACAAAAGTTTAGGTCCTTTATTTATCGATTGGGGCAGTACGAAATCTGCCAGGTTAACTAGTTAAAATATAAACGTATCGACTTTTGTGATCATATTAGCATGTACTTACCACCAGCCAACATCCAATTCTTGCAACTTCTTACAGTTGCCGAGGGCTCGAATACCGTTAGGAGTCAGCGAGTAAGACTTCCAAAAGTCGACAGAGATGAGGTTTGGACAGTAACCGCCCAAAGCCAATGCCACCTCATCCATCGATGATATCATTTTGCAGGATCCTGAAAAACATAAGGTAATCAAAACTTTGACCCGTTCGAAAGTTAGGAAAATAGGGCAATTTAAAAATTTTACCAGTTCGGGGGTTTAAAGGGAAACGAAAAATATGTTAACCTTTCTATACGGAAGGATATTTAAAATAAATAAATATTCCCCGACATTCACACAACGCCATCTAGTCTCAAGTTCAGCATACTAAGTAGCTTGTGTTATCAGTACTGGAAAACCGATAAACATACTTATATATTTTTAAATACATACATATTATAGATAAATTACACCCGTGAGTTTGAATGGAAGAATTAACCTGCCGTTACCCCGTGCTGCGACTGACAATACGGATTATACAGAGGAGCCAGTAAGATGACCATTCGGCCGAACCTGTCGCAGTCAAAAAGAGACAAAGGGACAGAGAGAGAGAGACAGAAAGATAGACAAAGATAAAAAGTCTCGAAAACGAAGTCTGAATGAGTTTGTTCGCGACAAAAGTACGTACAAGTTAAGGACTGTACAATACAGAGAAAAGGAACATTGCGTATAAATCGTAATAGGTCCATGCACTTTCGCTGAGAATATCCGTTTTTCAGTAGGTGTGCTTAGTTGCTTACCAACATTAAGATGTCGTAGTCCAGGATTAGATCTGATGATGGCGACTGCAGCGGACGTGGTGATATCAGTTCTGTACAAATCTAGGCGCTTCAGCCGCTTGAGAGCTGAGAGACACATCCAGTCTGAACACCCGACTACTGAACGAAGGCATAACTCTGGAAAACGAAAATAAAGTATGAGATATTCTATAGTAAATTAATGATTTTAAACTTTCGCGACTTGTACACATATTTTAGACGACCAACGGGACTTATTCGCGATATAATTCGATATTTTTTCTCCCGATGTTTCGATCGAGTAGCGCCGACCGTGGTCACGGTCTTGTGATAACTGATAACTTGGTACTGTGAAACAAAAAAAATTAGTATGTAAGTCATGTAACAGTCTGCTTTTAGAAGAGTTCATTCAGTTCACTGTACAGCAAGTACCAATCATGAAAAGTATAACTTTCACCGATGGCAAGGTTGAATCTAAACTGGCTATCGCGTCAAAAGAGCAAAAACAACTTAATACTCAAATTATTTTATTTTAATACACATACCTTGTAAATTAGTAGAAGTTTCAACTATAGCTCTTAACACAGAGGTATCGACGAATTTGCAGCAATTCATGCGAAGGTGTGTTAATTCAGCCCCGCTGTCTTTAAGGAAGCTGTGAACAACGATTATAGTATATTTACTTGTACTATTTTCCTAACATTAAAAATAAGACCTGATCTACTATTTTATCATAGTATTGTCTAGGTTTCCGTTCGAAAATTAATAGAAGCATGATTTGTCTTAACGGTAATATGAAGTAATCTTCAGCACGTGACTAAAAAACTGAATTGTCACGTGAATACTTGCGTCAATGACCATTAAAGTCAGCATTTACGACAAGGTAATCCATTACAATGTAAAGACTATTCTATGACAGTTACACTAATTGAAAACTGCAAGCGGATAAAGTAAACAAAAAGGTTTCATTATGAATGTGGAATCAACCTTAATCTTGAATTAATTTAGCATTCATTGTTCAAGTTCACGAGTTGTTTACGGTTGTTTACAGTATTACGTTAATAATTGCTGTTATTGGCAATGCTCTTGCTACTTACTTTACGACATAATTAGGTTGTATCATGCGATGGCTGCCGCACCAAGAGAGATCGAGCTTCTGAAGGAATTTGCAGCGCATTGATAGAGTTACTAATACCTGGAATAAAAATAAACACAAATTGAGTTGTCTGCTGACAAGAATTGTGTATGAAACTGAATGTAGCAACAATAACACGACTTATTACTGGCCTGTTGGTCTAGTGGTTAGTGGCCCTGACTGCTATTCCGAAGATCGTGGGTTCGATTCCCACCCAGGATAAATGTTTGTGTGATAAGCACGATCATTTGTTCTGTGTCTTTTGTACATGTTTCTGTGTCACGTTGTGTGAATATTGAGAAATATTTATTTTTACTACTGAAAAATTACGCGCCTCTGGCTTGACTTGTTTTATTATCAAAGAACTTCAAAACGCCTTTTTTTTGACTTTCCTTGCTATACTAACCCTGGAAGAAACTTCAAAATTAGCTATCTGAAATGTAAGGCATAAAAGGGGCTTTTTTATTTTAAAATGCTATGCATTTGATAAAGGTCACGTTCACACAAATACGTGCATTATAAGGAAATGAAACAATGCTCTTTAGGCAGAAAGCCAGAATGTTGTCTTGTCAAAACGACTATTAATGACTAAAATAATGTTTTTAGATAAGGATTAATATTGTACTACTTTGCAGTCTGTACTAAAATTGTGAATAATTGTTAAACGTGAGATAGATTTGTTGATAAAATGCTGCAAAATTGTGTACTTTACAGTGTCTCATTACACTACAATAATATTATTATGTACTATTATGTACCTCTATGAAATAGGTGATACAAAAAGTACTAACAATTTAATGTTAAAAAAGCTATATTCAAATTGATCAAATCTAAGTTTATTATTTATACTTTAATGTTTAACAATCAATTGAAATAATCACCTTATGACCAATACGTCCTATATACCGACTTTAAATAACCCACTACAATGTATAGATATCATACGTCTCCCAATGCTAGACTCAAATCTCTTCCCATGTAGAAAAGGATTTAATCATTTATTATTAGTAGTCACTTGAGATATTCTTCCACTATTATTATTAGGTACTAGGCGTTAGTGTCCCACTGCACGGCAAAGGCCTCCCTTCTCTCCTTCCACCTGTCCCGGTATTCTCCCACTAACTTTAATAAATACTCACCTGTGATTGCACACAATGCCAGTAAGGCCTAAGATCTATACTCCTGTAGAGTATGGAGTCTGAGGCGAGTCTATGGAAGTGGCGGTTGACTTGAGCGCACCGGCAAAGCGACTGGATGTCTAAGTACTTCATGACACATAGTATTGTTTCATCCTGAAATTAATGAATAAACATTTTGTTAAAAGGGGGATGGTAGATTATATGGTTCGTTATTTTGAATGTGTAACGGATATGTTATTGACAAAATAATAAATATTTTTAAGTAACTAAATTTTCTTATTCCATCATTTGCGCTAAAACTATACCCTACAGCTTTAATCAAAATTATATTTATTAAATAAAGTTCAGATTCAGTAAGAACCCATTTATTTCTAGAAAATGTATAAGGTTAACTTACATACAGTCACTAAAACAGTGCGTATATTTGTTTACGCAATTTTTACCCTTTACTTAAGCCGATAACGCATAATGACGCACTTTATCAACGTTCGCAACGTTTGTATAATAAACTCAAACATTTTTTTACTTTTATTGTAATTATTGCAATATATTTTTTTTGAGTCACATAACGAACAAAGAGAATAAAAATTCTTTTGGTACCAGAGAGCGATTGTACTCTATTTCTTTTTTTTTTTAATTTTGTTACAAATCAGTATTTTTTTGGATATTCTAATTTGCATTAACTGACCTTTTTGACATAAAAATATCAAACATCGCAAGGGAACAAAAATTACCTATTCGACAACCATCATAATAAAAAAAAACCTATTGGTAATATGAGGTTAGCGTTTGGTATGCAAAGGCTTAGCAAAATCCGGTTGAATAACAGCCAAAAATATTCCATTCTATAAATAAATAATCAGGCCGCGCCGTGTAAATCCAAAGGCTTTTAAAATTAGGAAGTCCTACTTATGCTTACATCTTGAGCATGTAAGCAGGTATAATCACGATTACGTTCAGCCTTTGAGCCGAATTACATCTGAATCCGTTCAACGGATATTATACAAGTAGCAATGCATACGACGTAAGGGACACATAATTAAATAATTTTTTAGTCATTCATTCTCTATGGAAAAATGGCGAATCTTGACTATTTTTGGATCTACCTTAAAGTCGATTTAAATCAAATCGCAGATTTAAAGAATTTGTCTTTCAAACGAGAAGCGATATTTTTTCTATCACTTAATATCTAAATTTTACTTATTCTTGTTATGAATTTCAGGATATGTAAATTTTCTATCATTTTTATATTTAACACCTTTACTCAAGTACTTATTTTTACATAATATTATTATATTATGTAGGTACTACATTTGTTTACAACGTAGTTTTAAGAATTATAAATACCATAATTTTATGACCAATTTATCACATTTAAGATTACAAGTACTTTATTATATGACGAAAAGTAATACTACTTGGCATTGTTTAGTAAACATTATTAAAAGATTACACGCTTGTCAAATATCACTGCGTGACGCCAGTAGACATAACAAGAGCACAATACATATACGTTGAGTTCTACTACATAGGTAGGAATATGTCTATATATAACATATTATATTGTTACTTTGTGACTCATATGCAGATTAAGTTCAAAGTTTAATATGTTTGTAAATATATGTATAGTCAAGTAAAAAATGTATGTCGAAATTTGCCGTCGCGAAATTGTCCAACATGCGTATCGAATAACCGATACAATTCAGGAATGAGATTTCGATAATGTCGGTAACTTTCAATTCTCTTATTCCACACAAAAATAATAACATATGTTGAAATTTTGGCATATTTAAAAACTTACTAAGTATTTATTTTTCTTTTTTATATAGGGGAAGAGGACGACCAAAGAAACCCTGGATGGATTTGGATTGTGTGAAAGATGATATGGCTGCAGAGAGTATCACTTGCGAGATGACGTCAGATAAGAACGTGCGGAAGAAGAAGACATGGGATAAGGGCAAGGGAATGATGACTACTTATTTTTCAAAACATAAACCTTACCACTTATTTTAGGAAAAAATAGTAATCTCCCTTTACAAAAGTCACTCTAAATAAATTCTTTATAATTTATACTTACAGGTAAATTCTGAAAATCACCGAGGGGTGGTCCAGTACCGATCTGTTTCAAGCTTGCCGGAGTGACGATTTGCGTTGCAATGTTCTCGTGAAGTTTCGAAGCTAGTATCCGGTTTAGTAATTGGCCTGAAAAAACGATGGATAAGCATTTAATTTGCAAAATCTTCACTTCTTCTTAGGTTTTTATTCGGCTTGACAGGGTCTCTATAAGTTTGGATGAACTCAACATTTACAACATTGGTACGTAGATTAGTGCTACAACGTTTTACTGAGTTATTATTCACAAGTAGGTGATTCTGATATAACCAAAAACCCTATCCCCAGTATTAACCTGCTTATACCAAATCGGAAAGCATACATAAGCAGCATAGTGCTTACCATAATTTCCAGAAATATCAGTCAATCTTACATATTTTATTCTGCCATAAAGTGGCACATTATTCTAAAGTATTCAGCATTAAAAAATCAAGCTACCGCTACCAAAAGTTATTGTTATACCTATCTAGATATCCACATGACGATAAACGGACGCTCTGACGTCACCCAGCTGCTGAGTAACGTGACTACAAATCCTATTAGGGCTTAGTCTACAGCAAACGTTTACGTACTTAGTCTTTAACATCTAACAATGTGAACTGAGACTTATGCTCTTGATTGTAAGGTTGATTATCCAATGGTATAGAGTTTTTGTACATGACCATGGGCAACAATATCAGTCAATTACGTCAAAGCACTAAAGAAGTTTCTATAAATTGCAGATAAAAGTGATAGTAGAATTATCTTTGCTATTTTTAGATTTATGAGGGGCTACAGATTGACCTAAGATCCCTGTTTTATGTCATGGAAAGAGATTAATATTTTCGTCGCTATTGGTATATTTTTTGAACTCAATCTAAAAATAACAAAACACTCTCGTCGTAAAATCGAACCCTGTCGTTCAATATCTATAAAGCATAATGAGGAAAGATGAATTACGTAGTAAAAACTGATGCGATGGAAATTTACTCGCTCATAATGACAAGCTCGATAATCATCAAGAAATAATCAATCACTGTGCTCATAGTATTTTAATCCTATCTCGACAAGCATTAATGAGGTCTGGACGAGTTTGTTGAAGATGCTAGATCAACTGCTAATGCGTTCCCATCTGAGATTTTGCTATAAGGTTAAAAAGCTGGACTGTTCCGTTGGGAACGCAAGAAATTACTTTGAATATTATTGCGTAGTCTCACATACACAATGGCAAAAATCCTGCTTTAAAACTAAGTAGTAGGTACAGGGGTCAGTAAAATATAAGGCTTAATAAAATTGCATGATTGGAGAAAACCAGAGATTTCGTGCAATCCTATTGGTCTATCTTTCTCCGTTCTGCAGCCTCGATTCACTTTAATTGACAGGTAGACTAAGACGTCTTTTTCTAAATCAGTGATTTACAAAACTTATCTTAAATCTCGTTATTGTAGTCTTAAAATGGGTCCTTTTTTTTAGGGTATTTTAGGTTTTTTCCTTTAGGGTTTGTTCTCTTATACAGATAATAGAACAAACCCTATTGTCATGTTATTGGAAACCATAGGTACTTAAACTGGATATCAGAATTGTAATGACTTCACAAATGACAAAAACTAGAAACGATAGAACATTCTGAATACGTCGTTTTTATTATGACGCGATATTATGGCGTAAACAAATAGCCCGACTGTAGTTGACTGAAGTGAATCGGGCGATGCGCTGGCGGGTAAAAGAGGTGTCGGCGACTTGAATCAAACTAAAATTTCTTCAGAGGAATGCTTCCTTTTATTTCTTCCTTTTGCTACTTCTTCTTCATACCACTGCTGGAACTGGACTGCCTGACCACCGAAAACTGCGCGGTATTTATAGTTTTTGCTGACCAATCAGCTTACTTAAGTTTTGCACCCGGCACTACTCTGACCAATCAAATTACCCTAACTTTGCACACGGCACTACTCGGACCAATCGGAACACTTCGACCAAATGTATGGGAATTTAATATTCACGTTTTTCGGTAATCAGGCAAACCTTACAATGTTATATATTATTTTATAATCTAGATAACCTTTTTCTCTATCTATATACAAAAAATCTTATCAAAAAACACTTATTTTACACTTAAAATTAACAAAAATAAATATCGGGTCTCGGCACGGTAAAGTTGTGTCGTACTTAAGCTTTTTACAAGTATGGTACAAGTGGCGCCCCTAGCGGCAAATGAAACGAACTCAAAACAAAATATTTATTCTGAATACCGTCATTTTCCTTAACAATTTTAATATTCTTAGGACAAATTAAGTCAGTGAAATAATTTAGTATTGTTTACATCTTATATCTTGCTCATAACTAATTGCTGATAATTGTATATTTATGTGTCGTCGCTAACATCCTCCCCCACGGTGCGCAGCACATCATCCTGTTGAGGCGACGATGCAGCAGGAACCAGAACGATGATCCTCCTCGTCGAGCGTCGGAGCACACCTCCTGATGTTCGTACGTCCAGTACTCTTGTCTTTCCATCTGGACCAGGATACGTCTTGATAACTTCTCCGCGGGGCCATGAGTTTCGTGGCAATGTAGAGTCCACTATAAGTACGATATCTCCTTCTCTGGGATCACTGGTATCTTTTCCATCGATTTTCCTCGGCATCAAAAGAGGTAAGTATTCTTTGATCCATCTTCTCCAGAAGTGATCTGCTAGTCTCTGGGTAGTTCTCCAGTTTGCTTTCCCGATCAGATCTGTGTCGCTAAACTCCCCTGGCGCCATGGCTCCGCACGATCTTCCCAACAGGAAGTGGTTTGGCGTCAAGCTTTCTTCATCTTCTGGATCCATACTGACTGGAGTGAGAGGTCTCGAATTTACTATGTGTTCTACTTCGGTCATCAGCGTATGAAGCACTTCTTCCGGTGGACTTCTTTCGTTCAAGACCGCCGCTAACGCTGTTTTGACTGTGCGGACTAGTCTTTCCCAGGCGCCTCCCATGTTCGGAGTTCCTGGGGGAATGAATTTCCACACGATTCCCTTTTCCTGCGCAGCCTCTTCAAGCTCTTTATTCGCTCCGACAAAATTGGTCCCGTTGTCACTGAAGATAACTTTCGGCGTTCCTCTTCTTGCTGCCATTCGTCGAAGTGCCATAATCATTGAGCTGGTACTAAGAGAGGGCACCAGCTCCAAGTGCACGGCCCTGGTGGTTAGGCAAGTGAATAATGCTCCCCAGCGCTTCTCAACTCTTCTTCCGATGGTAACTTGCATTGGCCCAAAGTAGTCGACGGCTGTGCAAGAGAACGGGAACTGGTGATGTTGCAGTCTCTCGCTTGGTAAATCTCCCATCGGCGGTGTTTCCGGTGAACTCTTCCTTGTCTTGCACCATTGACAACTATGTGAGATTGCCTTCAAGGTTGTGCGTAAGCCCAGGATCCAATATTTCTGACGAATTTCATTCATGACCGTAGCAGTGTTCCCATGTAGAAACTTCTGGTGATAATGTTGTATTATGAGACGAACGATCCTTTGTTTCCCATCCAAGATGATGGGATTCATTTTCCTCCTGTTGTCATCGCGAAACTTCATAGTTCTACTTCTTAGCTTGATAATTTCATCGTCATCTATGTAGGTGTCGATTTTCTTGAGCCGACTTGTGTTTTCCAAGGGTCTCCCTGCCTTCAATTTTCTCATTTCTGACGCAAAACTGTCATTTTGACTTATTTTAACTAACAAAACTTCAGCCTTCTTTAGATGTTCTTCTGCTAGAGGTAGATACAGTCGCTTCTTCTCTTTGCATGGGGTGGTGGATGTTCGCGCCTTCTCTTTGGGAGGTTTCCTTTGAGGTTTCCAAGGCTCCTCTTTTTGGCGGGCAGCGGCGGTGGTCGCTTTACGGGTCTTCTTCAATAAGAGGCATGCGAAAGCGACCACTCTTGCCGTAGTGCGCAGTAGCCGCTCCCAGTTGGAAAACCTCTCCAAATTCAATAAGCCCTCTTTCACGACCTTCATCGTCATCACCTTTTGTTTACTCTTTTCTTCTGATGCAACACTTTCTGCTGGCTTGAAGTCTCGGAATGGCCATTCTTCTTCTGGTTGACGAAGGAATTTCGGCCCCTGGAACCACCTCGCGTTGTGATCGAATTCAAATGGAGTTCCCCTAGTAGCGTCATCTGCTGGGTTTTCTTTAGTTGGTACCCATCTCCAGTCTTCAGGTTTAGACCTTTCTTCGATTTCCGCTAGCCGATTAGCTACAAAAGTTTTAAATTTCCGCGGTTCCGACCTTATCCACTGGAGTACAGTGCTGGAGTCTGTCCAATATGTCTTCTTCGTCACTTCGAGATCCGTCTCCTCTTCTACAGCCGCTGTCAATCGGCTACCGAGTAGGGCCGCCTGTAACTCCAACCTTGGGATTGACACCGGTTTCGTGGGTGCCACTCTTGCCTTGCCGGTGATCATGGAGATGTGGATCTTTCCATCAGGTTCGATTGTCCTCCAGTACACTACCGCTGCGTAGGCTTCTTCGCTTGCATCTGAGAATGTGTGTAGTTGTCCTGTTCTACTGTATGGTGAAAAACATCTTGGAATTTTCAGTTTTGATATCGCCGACACCTCTTTTACGTATTTCCGCCAAGCTTCTCTTTGATCCTCATTAACTTCTTCGTCCCAGCTTATTCTTGTACGCCAAATATCTTGAATCAGTTTCTTCCCTTGTATTAAGACTGGCGCTGCGAAACCCATTGGATCAAATGTTGACATTACGGCGCTTGTAACTTCTCTCTTTGTTGGAGTCTTCTTTCCTTCTAGCAACTCCTTTGATGTGTTGCGTAGACCAATGTTGAAAGCTAGTGCATCTTCCTTCACCAGCCATCTTAGCCCCAGAGTCTTCTCTTCTTTCATTAATTGCACAGAGTCTTCTTTATTAGTGTCTTCCACTTCTGCCAATATGCCCGGATCATTGCTGGCCCATCCTTTGAGCTGAAAGCTTGCTGTCGCGTGAATTTCTTTAACTTCTTTTGAAACCTTCTTTGCTTCAGAAGCCGACGAGAAACTTTGCAGATAATCGTCCATGTAGTGATTTCTGCTTATTGCCTTTACTGCTTCGGGATGAATCTTTTTAAAATCTTCTGCGTTCTTGTTCATTACATATATCGCTGTTGCTGGAGACGAAGCTGCACCAAAGATGATTGACGACATCCTATATTCTTCCGGTTTCCCCGTTCTTCGACTTCCACGCCACAAGAATCTCAAACTGTCACGGTCGTCTTCTTTCACTTTAATGCGAAGAAACATGTCTTGAATGTCGGCCATGACAGCGATTGGTCCTTCCCTGAATCGTAGAAGCACGCCGAATAATGACTGCAATAAGTCTGGACCTGATAGCAACGCGTCGTTGAGACTCTTCCCTTCATACTTGGCAGCTGCATCGAAAACAATCCTTGGTTTCTTCTTGACTGGATGCACGACAGCAAAGTGGGGTAAGTAGAATATTCTTCCTGTATTCGCTGCTGACGGGGCCTTCTCTGCGTAGTTTTTGTCGATTAGATTCTGGATTTGCATCTCGTAAGCCTTTTTAATTTCTTTGTCTTTATCCAATTTTCTCTCGATGCCTGCTAAGCGCCGGTATGCTTGTCCGTAGTTGTTGGGTAAGTTTTCGTCTTCCCTTTTCCACAATAGACCTGTTTCGAATTGACCACTTTCTAGTCTTCTAGTATTCTTGTCGAGAATGTCTAGGGCTCTTCTGTCGCTGTCGTTCTTCGGTAATCGGTCTTGAATTCCGATAGACTCCAATTGAAAATGGTGTCGGACAACTTCTTCTATATCTTCTTCATCTGCTGGGGTTCCGCCATAACGAATGAAGTTTACTACGGCGTTTGTTCCTGTGTCACATCCGTGCAACACCCACCCAAGGTTAGTGAGGGAGGCTACAGGATCACTTGGCTTGCCCTTCTTCAGTCTTCTTGTTACTATAAGTCCCCAGTTATCTTGACCAATCAACAACTTCGGTCGTTCCTTGACATAAAGAAGTTGCTCTTCAATTCCCTTCAGGTGTTGACAGTTCTTCAACGTAGCTTTACTTATGCTTTGTTCCGATAACTTCAGGTCGTCGATGGTTCTTGCTTCGATAGTCTTCTTGTCTCTTCTGTGAGCCCCTTTTATCTTTAGCTTGATCTTCTGTGAGCTATCCTTTTTCAATATTTTTCCACCGACTGTTTCGATTGTAAGTGTTTCTGGGCGTCCTTCAGCTCCGATCTTCTCTGCTATTGATGCGTCTAAAAGCGTGACTGTTGACCCTTCATCTAGGAGCGCTAGCACGCGAACGTGACCCTTAGGTCCATAAAGATCTACTGGAGTAATCTTCAGATAGGCCCTTTCTTCTCCTTTGGCGTCGTAGACCGAAGCAACTTGTTCCGGAGGCTCTTCTTTATGTTCCTTGTTCGGTTTCTTCTCAACCGGCATTGGCGGTTTGTCTGAATGCAACATGGTGTGATGCCATCTTCTGCACTGCTTGCAAACTGGAGCTCTGCAGTTGACTCTTGAATGCTTGAATCGAAGACACTTAAAGCAAATTTTCGCTTTCTTGACCATTTCCCACTTCTCGTCTATGTTAGCTTCTTTGAATTCCTTACATTCTAACAAGTAATGCTCTTCTTGACAGTTCGGGCATGTCTTCTTATATTTTTCTTGTGACTCTTCTTGAACCGCATGTACAGATTTTCTTATTCCCTTCTTTTGCTCCGAAGGCGCTTCGAGCGGAGCAAAGTCTCCGCACATGTCGGCTTCTATTTCCAAAAATGCTTCAATGAGTAATAATTCTTGAAGATCTTCATCTCTTCGGCTTCTATAATAGGCGAACCAACGGAACTTCATGGTCGGCGGCATCTTGTCTACCACAACTTTTAGTGTTTCAGGTGAACTGAGATATTGCGGTTTCTTCAGGGCCTTGATTGTTGCGATCGCGTTTTTCACTTTGCTGGCGAATATACAGATGTCACTTGGGTTTTCTCCGACCTTGAACAAGTTCTTCAGTTTTTCTAATTCAGCTAGTGCCAGAGCGCCAGGCCTTCCGAATCTGGTTTCTAGTCCCTTCATGATTTCGCGCGGGTCTTCAGCGGTGAACAGTAGGCTTTGAACTGCTTCTCTGGCCTTCCCCTGTATCGCTCTTCGCAGGCGCGCTAAGTTCTGCGTGTCGTTGAAGGAGGCGGACATATCTTCATATGATCTCTTGAAAGCCAACCATTCTTCACAGGCTCCGTTGAAGTGAGGCAGTTCTAGGTGCTTCGGGGTGATGATGTCACGTGACTTGTCGGACAGCTTGAGTATCACTTGTGCTAGCTCTTGAATATCACTCTTCTTCTCTTCTGTTCCGGTCGGCTTCCGTTCTTTATTCGGTTTGTTGCTAGCTTGGATGAACCAATTCTCGACTTCATGAGACCGCTCGAATAACTCTTCTCCAGCACCATCTTCCTCTTCTGAATCCAGGGCTACCAGTTCTAGTTCAGCTTGAGCTAGTCTTGACCGCGCTTCTGCTACTTCTAGTTCCCTTAGTGCCAATGTCATCCTCGCTTGCGCTTCCGCTTTCTTCCTCTGCGATGAACGGACAGACCGCGTGTCTACTTCTTGGATGGGCTTCACTGGTTGAGGCCGCTGCAGGCTCCCTTCCCTTGACGTCGGCGGCGAGCTTCTTATGTTCCGGCGAGTCATCACAGCTATACTTTTATTATCGCTCTGCAGCGTTGGTCCGCTTCTTTCTTGATGTATGGATTCCGTGGCTTCACTTCGCTCCTTGATGGTGGTAGTCGGAGGCGCTGACCGGGCAGCATCCCCCTGTGTTGAGTCTTTCCCAACAGTATCCTTCGGCTGGGGCGCAGGTGACTGACGTGCTCGTACGCTGGGCGGCGGAGTCCTCCTCGTAAGTGTCGAGCGACTTGCAACAGACGTCGAGCCACTGGCAGTATCACTGGGCGTATTCATACTCCAATCTGAAGATGTAGCACTTTCCTCTGTAGACTTTGAACGCGCTGAACTTGCTCTTGTTGACGGCATCTTGAATAATTAAACCCGATCCGGCACTCGAAGGACCATTTGTAGTTGACTGAAGTGAATCGGGCGATGCGCTGGCGGGTAAAAGAGGTGTCGGCGACTTGAATCAAACTAAAATTTCTTCAGAGGAATGCTTCCTTTTATTTCTTCCTTTTGCTACTTCTTCTTCATACCACTGCTGGAACTGGACTGCCTGACCACCGAAAACTGCGCGGTATTTATAGTTTTTGCTGACCAATCAGCTTACTTAAGTTTTGCACCCGGCACTACTCTGACCAATCAAATTACCCTAACTTTGCACACGGCACTACTCGGACCAATCGGAACACTTCGACCAAATGTATGGGAATTTAATATTCACGTTTTTCGGTAATCAGGCAAACCTTACAATGTTATATATTATTTTATAATCTAGATAACCTTTTTCTCTATCTATATACAAAAAATCTTATCAAAAAACACTTATTTTACACTTAAAATTAACAAAAATAAATATCGGGTCTCGGCACGGTAAAGTTGTGTCGTACTTAAGCTTTTTACAAGTATGGTACAAGTGGCGCCCCTAGCGGCAAATGAAACGAACTCAAAACAAAATATTTATTCTGAATACCGTCATTTTCCTTAACAATTTTAATATTCTTAGGACAAATTAAGTCAGTGAAATAATTTAGTATTGTTTACATCTTATATCTTGCTCATAACTAATTGCTGATAATTGTATATTTATGTGTCGTCGCTAACACCGACGTTACAATGTTTTATGGAACAAAATATAATATAAGATTCCAGAAACGACTTACTTAAAAAGTATTATTTCTTTATTTTTAGAATAATGTATATTTCATAGCGTTTGAAATTCAAATCAAGTAACACAGTTTAAATATGAACTTCAAGCCACGTTGGTTTTAACCAAGTGAAATAAGATGAAAAACAGTTATTATTCCTATATATTTATAACTTCAAAAGTAAACTTTATACGGGTACCGAACGTTTGAAACTTTCCTGCTAAGCCACGTGAGTTGAACAATCATGGAAAAGTTGAAAGGCCTTCAAAGAAAATGAGTGGCTGAGAAAGTGGAAAATACCTCTGAATTTGGTATTTGACAGGCTTGAGTATTTAAAAAAATAAATAGTCCATCAGATAGGTAAATTTTCAAAAAATGTTGGACACGTATTTTTTTCTTTTACAGCGTCAAGAAAAAATGAAGACACAGATTACAGTGAGTTGAAATCTCGTGTGACGTCACGTCTCAGTGCACTTTTTACTGACAAGTGACGTTACTAGCCCCTACTTCCATAATATATGATTTAACATCTTTGATGCGTTATAGTTCGGTATTTTTTTAAAAGAAAAATACGTATCCAATATCTATGGCAATCTATCTGACAGACTAATTCTATTTTTAGTCAAATACCCTTTCAATTAGTAAATTGGTATAAAAACATCACATAACAGTCAGAAGTGGTTGAATTGTGAACCTTTTGTCAATGTTATTTATTAGCCTTTCTTTAGTCTCTTGGCAGTTAATAGGTGTAAACAGCTAAATAAAGAAATTGGGAAAAATACCCATTCACGTGACTTCAAAACAAGCTCACGAGATCAAAACTAATCTAGTACATATTTTTTAATAGGTACATATTTTCGGCCGTACTAAGGACAGGAAGGAAAACACCAATATGTAGGAAAATGACATTTCGTTTTAAAAAGTCCTGTGACTGGGTCCTGTCCTCTCCGAACTTTTTTTTATCAACGCTGACGATTGAAAAAATGTCTCTTAGCTAGACTAGCTGGTCCGATTCTCATTCATAAATGCAAGATAGGGAGGTCTCGCTCCTTGAATTACGTTGTGATTTGTCGAGCCTTATCTATAGTATAAAACTTAGGGACTTCCAAATCTTACCTTTTTCAATAACTGGCTGTGTTTTCTTATAAAACAATGTAGAATATGAAAAGTTATTCTTCATATAATCCGATAAATTCGGAGGTTGCTTGCCACGGAGTAACACGGCATCCAACTCCGTGTAGTAAGGCAGCAGCTTATGGTTAAATTCCAGTCTTAAAATCCTGTAGACAACATTATTAAGAAAACATTAAGTCTTTATTTTCATGGCCATAAAGGTGCTTTTTGCATATTATTTGTTTGGTAACAAAGAAGTACCTTTGACGGCAATCAAACTAAGTCAAAAACGTGCTGCTTTATACAAGGTCTAAACAGGTGTGCAAACATTGAAAAGCTAGAAACATTCCTTTCAATTTCAAAAACAAAAAGTTTACTCCAAAAAAATAAAATAATGCCATAATTGGAAACAAAACCCCTTTTATTAAACTTGCTTAAAGTTTCCTTAAGATCTCGACGGGTTCACGTGTACTAAAAGTTACTATATTGGAAGTCATAATTTTAACCAAGGGCGGGTAATAGAAATTGTTACAAACACGTTTTTAAGAAATCACGTTTCGAGGAACAATAGGGACAGGGTGCCAGGTGGTATTTAGACGTAAAGAGTTAATAATTATTACTGATATCAAAAGGACTGTATTCCTAATTTTTTAAAGCCTTGATTATAAGACTACAGAGATGTTATTAAATAAAAAGTTCGTCCTTACTAGTCTTCCTAAAAAGTTGGTTTAGAAAAGAATGAAGATAACTTTATTCTGCTATAAAATTGAATAGCTACGGAGAGGAACAAAGGAGTTTAAATCATAGCTGTGTTGCAACATAATTTACAGCAAAAACAATTACACTAAAATAAATGTATCTATTATTTTTTTATTAAATGATAGTCAAAACCATTTTACAACAGTTACACTCTATACCTACTTAAACGAACAGTTAAAACACACATCTTCATATTGCTATTTAAATGGAAATGAGCAGAAACAAAAAAAAAACTGTTATGCTTGCAGTTAACATTCAAAAACGGCCAAAAATATCCAAAAGAACCGGATTTGTTCTTGATAAACAATGCATTAGGTATTTAGGTTTCTCAAGTGTGTACATACAAGTATGTATAAGTATTAGTGTATTAACCCGCACGAGTGCTATGACCTTTTAAAACAGACTGTTGTCGCTATAGCAGACAAGCGTATCGCGGTGCAGTGCACCGTTACGCTTCCATAACAGTCTTACATCGAAGTTGGTGATGGCACCCAGAATCTCATCCTACTAATATTATAAACGCAAAACTTCGTAAGTATGGATGGATAGGTTATTGTAACTCTTTCACGCTTTAACGGCTCGATCAATTATGACGAAATTTTGTATAGAGTTAGATAACACCCTGGATTAATACAGGCTAGCTTTTTCACCGTCTGGGGTGATGGTTTTTGCAGTAATAACCGACATTCGCGCGGGCGCAGACGCGGAAAACTATTATCTATAGAACTCTTTAATAACTAGTAAAATCTTATCTTACCTTGTAGGAACATTAAGCTGCCTAATCTGTGGACTAAAGATCCTTGGCGTGTCTCCAACATACTCTGGTTCACCTTCCCATAGCAACATCCAGGATGACGGTCCTCGCGCCCAAATGCGGACCAAAGCCCCAGGGTTATATGTTTCGAAGATTGACACCTCAAGGGGGTAGACTGCTTTTTCGAACGACACTTCTGCCAAAAGTAACATTATGTGCAACGGCTTCTTGTAAGGTATATTAAAATGGTTGGAAACGTTTTGATAATAAAAATGTAAATGGATCACATTGTAATCTAAAGGAAACTTATGAAATAGTAGGTACTAACACCTTACTACCGAATAAAGTGAATTCACGACTTCACTTCTTTCGGAACTCTTCGAATAAAACATGATTTGACCCTATTGTTTCAAGCTCTAACTAATCTAATACAACCTTTGTATCAAATTGTTGACCTTTAACATACGATAAAATTTAAATACCTGCACATCGAATCACGTTTAAGGTTCATCTTGTTACTCTCTCTTTTGAATGGCGGCATAACATTTTTACCACATGGTCTATTACTAAAATTTGCTCATCAATACAAGAAACTTAATATTACAATGAAGAGTGAGCGACCATCATCGTTAAACGTAAATTTTCTGTCACGTTGTTGAGTTATTAGTATGTAAATTGCACTAGAAGCATGCACACAGATAATTACTGTGTGATTGAGTACAAACAAAAACAAATGAACTATAATGTAGAGGTATTCAGCAGGTAAATCGACTTTATAAATGCGGCTAATTAAGTGAGATACACTAGGAGTATATTCCAACCAAAATATCAGTAAAAGTAGTTACAATACTAAGTATTGTAAGATTGTGTTTATAAACACAATCTTTTTTTTATTTTTTTTAATCAGGCAATATATTTATGCAAACATAAATAAATCATCATCTTAAGTCAGTGTATATCTTATTAAAATACACTCTGCATCACTCAATACATATGCCAAGAATTAACTCATTTATAACAATATCATCATCAATAATGTCTCACCTAAAATTAGGAAAAATACAATTTCAAGTTTTCGAAGACTGTACTTAGATCTTTGTTATTTAAACATTGTAAGAAGAAATTAATTAAAACTTTTCACATTAGAACAGACTTACCTACGAAATCTTGACTTGTGATTGTGCTAGCATTCTGTGGCATGTAATCTTGTTGAGCTGAAGGTGCTTCATCCCACCAGGTTCCATATGTTCTCTAAGAAAATAAAACACAATTTAAATAAAGCTACAACTGATAAGGACATCAAGACCCCTAATTAATATTATTAAAGAGATTCAGACAGTAAAACCTACCAAAATAAGACTGTACAGAGTGGAAGAATGGAAGGGTCACTGTTGCCCTGCAATTGGAAATATATGAGTAAAAAAGGTTCTTTCCAAGATACTTACTGCATAGTTTATAACAAAATTATTAATAAATTAAAAGTACTGTATGCTTAGTTGTACATTTAATAGATTTTAAGGAAAGTTAAAAAAGGGAAAGAAACTATTTTAAAATCAGAACACAATGGAAAATTAAAAAAATATATACATTCAGCCAGTTCCATTTTATCATTTCAAGGCCTAAGTTAATGCATTGCTTTTTTTAATCACGATTTTTAGTCTTTTACAATAAAAATATATAGTTTTGAGTAAAATGTAATTGATTTTGAAATGTACCAGGAAGTTAATGCTTGGTCTTACAATCATGACAAAATATGCATTATTAAATACCAACTCATGATTTCTTGTTACCAATAATTGTTGTTACAAGAGTATAGTTATGAATTTATATGATATAAAATTAAGACTCAAATTATTAAAGAGTTACTTAAAAAAAAAATATTTGTTAGAAACTCATATCCCTTCTTCATGTTCATAACAAATAATACACATTTGCACATCACATAAACTATGATGTGTTGTGTACAGTTGCAATTGTATTTTAAATTACAAAATAATATAAACACTGACCATATAAAATCTCTAGAGTCAAAACCTAATTTCGGGCATGAACTTGAAATGTGCCAATGACAAAGTAAACAATAAATAAAAAAAATAGTACAGTTGGTAGCAAAACATTTTGCTTATCTAGGAACTTGATAAACAATGTGGTAAAATGATGATGCTGCAATCTTTTATTATTAAAACTACTCTGAAATTATAACAGAATTACTGTACATGTTTACATATGCATTAGTTTTCGAAAGACTATATTTCAGAAAAACTAACATTAAACTAAAATTCGGCGGCTAAATATGCAATATCCAACTTTTAACTATGGGAACAACTTTAGATGGACGGTTATGATTAAAAATATAATTAACATACCATGACAAAGGCCTGAGGATAATCGCCGTAATCAGGAAAGTTGGAAGGAGGCCCACGGAGATTAAACGCCGTATAGGAAACACTTATTTCACTGCCATACTGGGAACTAAAATCTTCGACATTGTGAACAAACTGTTCTATTATTTGCTGATCTTTCTCGTCATCAGCATCATTTTCATCGTTAAACCAAAACAAAGAAGATATAACATCAGAAGCACTCTGCATTTTTAATTATATTTATCAGAACTTAGTTAAAAAATCACGCGAACGAAGATAACAAAGATGCGCGCTAGAATCAAGAATGAAATGAAATGAGTTTGTTTTTTATTTTTTTTTCTCTCTGACAGCTGACAAACACAACACAACATAAACATCAAACCAATCCAAACAATTTTTCTCTGCTACATTTTACGCAACGATATTAATTATCCCAAAAAAATATATATTAACGTATTAAAATGATTGGGCTAAAATCGGGGATAAGCTTACGTAGAAATAAGTAAAATACATTTATATAATAATAACTAAAAAATGTACAGAAAATCATAAACTTACTAAAACGGTCAGAAGTTAGCACAATTTTGTAGCATGATTTAAATACACTTTGATGTCAAAGATGCCAGCCGACGTATACCTCTTTAGTTTATATAATGAAAGAACTCTTTCCAATAAATTCATAAAATATCGTTTCAAATCCAGTTTTATAAACCGAAATTGTTTTTGTATTATGGTAATTGGCGTGCGTACATCACTAAACTCTATTGTCTTTAGCCTTGACATCACTGCTGTCAAGTATTGACGCTTGTCAATAAAAATGGCAGCAGGGCCGATTGCCGAAAGAAACCAAGGTATTTAGTGATAGTATACTATATTTACACCATTGCACTAACCTTTGGGAATTCATCATTATCTAGTTTACAGAAACTTCGTATATCATAAACAGTATCATAAAATAATTTGAAATTGAAATTTGAGGTTAAGTACCGTTGTTAGTACACAAACGGATGATAAAACACCAAATGAATTGTTTGACTATGCACACGCTTAAAGTTCCGTTCAATATAGTGCTTTTAAAATAGTCTGGACTTCTTAACAAATGGTTTTTGGCTTGTTTTTCAGATGCCACAATATATGTTGGCGGTTTGGACGACAGAGTTACTGAGAGTTTATTATGGGAACTGTTTGTGCAAGCAGGACCCGTCGGTGAGTTCAACAACAATTGAATATTAGATAAATCACTTAAAACCTATATGTGCCATAAAAAGTGTATAAAATAGTATATTTTTACTTCAGTAAACTTAGACTGCCGTTTTGCTCTTTTCAATACACCTTTTGAAACAATAACTTAATGATTAATATGACCCAGATAACATCATCATCATCTATTTTGTAAAGAACTTACATTAATTGTTGCAACATTACAAGTGTATTACTCTTAACATGCAGGCCTACTTAAAAAAACTAAAAGCACTGTGCTATAGAAATATCTGGTTTCTTTCAGTCAATGTCCACATGCCAAAAGACAGAGTGACTCAAACCCATCAAGGCTATGGGTTTGTGGAGTTCATGGGTGAAGAGGATGCCGATTATGCTATAAAAGTAAGTATGGAAGTTCTAAATATGATTGTAGTGTATGTAGTTTTCCTTCAATCTGTATATAATTTGCATTGCAACTGATATTATGCGACCATAGAGGATGGATTTAAAGTCTGAAGTCCCATACATGGTTTTTCTCTATTGTTGTCATGTATTTTCGCACTCACTTGCTATATTTCAGTTAATGAGGCTTATTTGCGATGACGACTTAATTCAATATTTCTGTTTTGTCTAAATTATGTGAACAAGTCATGAAAGCTTAAAAACATTTCTCACTTGTTACTTTATGAGCTTTCTCCCACTGGTTCAGCTGGTGTGTATATTTGGTCATAGCTGCATCTTTCTCATATAAAGCAGCCTATGTCCTACATCGAGGGTGACAACTAACTCCGTACCAAATTCATCCAAATTGCTTTTGCCATTTAAGTGTAAAAGAGTAACAAACATCCACCTATCCATAATCACAAACTTTCGAAATCAAGCAAACATATCTCAGTATAGTTAAGTTAAAATGTATTGTAATCATTAGGGTTTCATAATAAATTCAATAATACTTATTCAATTGCACAACTTTTGCTTACTTTAATATCTTGTTTCAGGTAATGAATATGATAAAACTATATGGTAAACCGGTGCGGGTGAATAAGGCATCAGCTCACCAAAAGAACCTTGATGTAGGAGCTAATGTGTTCATAGGAAACTTAGATCCGGAAGTAGATGAAAAGCTGTTGTATGACACATTCTCGGCCTTTGGTGTTATATTGCAGACTCCTAAGGTATGTAACATCAACCTATTCATTTTATTTTGCCGTTTGGTTTCATTGGCCAACATAAATGTTTTATTATATCTTCTTTCGTGAAGTGGATTCACGATTGTTAAATAATATGCTTTACTCCTGCATATTTATTGGGAATACTCAACTTGTTTCGGACACAATTGGACTCTTTAATCATGAGCGGACTCAAAAGGCGGGGTTGTAACGATTTCGAGGCGAACTTAAGAATTATAGGATTTTATTCTGGCTGTATTCTAATTGAAACTTGCTAGTTCAGCCTTGGCTGGTAAAGTAATAAAAGCCCTTATGGCTATTAGCACTGGCTTTTCGATGTTCTTTTCCTACAATTAGCTTTTTAACAAAAAACAAATCACAAGATTATTCAAATAAAATTTTCTTTACAATTTTCAGGTCATGAGAGACCCAGAAACAGGAAATTCCAAAGCCTTTGCATTTATCAACTTTGCCTCGTTTGAAGCATCTGATGCTGCGATAGAAGCTATGAACAACCAGTACCTGTGCAACCGGCCTATATCAGTGTCGTATGCTTTCAAGAAAGATGTTAAGGGAGAGAGGCACGGATCTGCAGCTGAAAGGTTTGTAAAAATTTATTTACACTTCATATTATCCTCATTCATATATTTTTGATCCAGTTCATATTTTTTTGATCCAGTTATTAATTATTGTAACCGAGCCATTCCCTTTGTTTGTTTCAAACAATTAAGGGGGCTTTTTTAAAAAAAGTCTTATTACTCAGGTCTCTATTATCTATGCTGAGCAGTTTTTTTGCATTAGTATAACTATCACTATCATCTCAAATTGTTAACACCTTAAACTAAAAAATAAGTCTAAATAGCCAAAAAATATAAAGTCATATTTTTCTCTTTACAGATTGCTCGCAGCACAAAACCCTCTATCGCACGCGGATCGTCCTCATCAACTGTTCGCGGATGCTCCTCCTACTATGATGGGTCCGGTATTACTGGCACCGCCACCACCACCAACACCTACCCCGATGCCGCCACAAGGCCCGCCGATGAACGCAAGACCGCCGCCACCGTTACCTATGAGCGCGCCCCCACCGCCCCCATCATCCATGCCCCCTCCCGGCCCCCCACCACCCCCAGGGCCCCCACCACCGCCACCACCATTCCACCACTTCCCCCCACCTCCATTCGGGCCTCCAGGCTTTGGACCCCCGCCTCCCCCTGGGGCAAGACCCCCGCCCCCGTGGAGACCCCCGCCACCATCATTCAGACCCCAGTTCCCGCCACGTGGACCCCCACCATTTGGACATCCGCCATTCCCCCCGCACCCGCCTGAACCAAATTATAATTATTAAGTGTAATTAAAATATAGTGTATTTTACATCTGACTGTTTTGTATTGACCTCCGGTTTTTGGGATGGAGAAATAAATATATTTTACAGTTATTGTAATTATATTGTCTTACTTCTTCATCAACACCTGCCCATTTAAAGTGGAGAACTAAAAAGAAAACTAATTATCGAAAAAGAACCAGACAGTCCACTGATTTGCGACACCGCACACGTATCAGATGATTATAATATGATTCGTGATTAAATCAGACATCAAAGTTTTTCTACGACAACTCTATGAAGGATATTACTACGCAAAATAATATTCGTAAATATATATACCTACAGTACTCATGAAAAACTAATGACTAGAACCAAAATAAGTTATTCCATTTTTAGGATGACGGTGATAAAGTCCGTACCTATTGAACAAAAGGTAAAAAAATATTAGTAGCCCTTAGATCATCTTTCCTTGCAAGCCCATCCCTTTCATTGCAAGATGAATAAGGTGCAAATGAGTTAAAATTAAATGTGTCCCGGCTCGTACAATGTTTCTAGATATATGATTTTGTGTCATTAAATGTAATGTTATTTCTAAATAAATCATTCAAGATTTCATCAACAAGAAAATCACATTTTCTTTAAGGTGGGTACTGACCAATGTTACGAGATGTAATGTAACATTTGTATCAAGCATGTTACGCATCGAGCATGTTACGGTGTGTTTTAAAATCAGCGTAACATGCTCGTCAAAACTGTGTGCTCCGCTTTCGCCGTTAGTTCACTCATGATGACCGACAGCGAGGACGCGTTGTTATCTTTGATTTAACTAATTATTGTTTCATACAACACTTCCTCTTCTATGTATTTTTCTATAAAATACAGAGTTTTTTCTTTGTCCCACTCCATGTTTTAAGAAATAAATACGAGAGGAACGACGTGTGATTACTTGCGACATGCGTGCGCTCGGGACGACTTGCAAGAGCGTACTGACCGAACCGCGTAACACTCAAAGGATTCGTCAAAAAACCGACAGCCGGGTGGAGCACTCAAAGCGAGCAAAGTGCGGCTCGTTGCTCGCTGGTTTTCCCGTAACACGACGTACTGATTGCACGACTGCTCGCTGTGTAACATGTTACATTACACCTCGTAACGTTGGTCAGTAGGTACCCACCTTTATGGGTTGAGGATTTGTACGTCCTATGGCTAATGACGCACTGCCAAATCGCGGAATGTCATTCGCTGCCTTTAATGGGCGCACGTAGCGGACGTTCAGGGCCGAGACGAGAGGCCCGCTTCACACAGCACTGCTCTTAGAATTATTAAATAGAAAACTTCACGCCACGCAGGTGCCCGCTGAATGCAGCTCTAAGTGCCTAGTGGTAAACAGTACCAACCTATCACTGTCCTACTATTGAGCACAGCCCTCTTCCGATATAATATAGAAAAGTTTGAGAATTGATCATATTATGCTTGCTCACTGCGGGTTGGCGATAATAGATTCCAATATTTGGAAGCTACTTAGGTTTTTTCATTGTTTTTCCTTACTGATTGTCAGTGACTTCTTGGATTAGGTACCTAATTTATTAATTTAGAAAGTACAAAAACTAACAAGTCATATTACCTTGCCTACGAATCCAATCTGCACCTCGTGCCTACAGTTCCGTACTATCAGCAGCAACAACTGTTTTATGTTTAGTTAACAGCAAACGAAAAAAATCCGACGAAGGAATTCAATTTGTAGTAACAACACTAAAAATTCCATACCTTTTAAAATTCACGCTTCAAAACACAAAAACAAACAGCAAAATATTAAAACAAATTGAATATCCGCTGAATAAATTAATTTACACATGAACTAAATACAATTTCCGAACGCGAAACTTTGATCGAAAACCCAGTGGTCCGTTATAGAGAAACAAAAATTTCCAGCCAGATTTATTCACTGCATAGAAACATATGTACCTGGCTGGGTATATTATTTATTCGCCTGAATAGCTTCATTTGTCGTTCGAATACGGAGATGGGAACGGACCGGTAATAGCGAAATATACGTGAGCGATGCATATGATTGTGACGTGTTTTTATTGGACGTTTGGACGTCCGAGCCGGACGCTGAATCTCAGAAAAGCTAGCGATTTAAAATTTTATTCGCAAAGCATTTTGTATTGTCTAGAGGATTCGGTAGAGGAGCAATTATTTGAAGTTATTGCTGAGTGCATTTGTGTTTACTACTGTATTTTGTTCGGAGTTTTTAAAGTTTTTGAAATATGGATGCATTTAAATTTTAAGTATGACGTCCCATATTCATCTTGTCTGGAAATAGATATACGATCTACGAATCGTGTCTAGATACTTAAATATAGCTAGAAGTGGGTACTTATCGCTTACTTATGCCTCTCTCTATATGCATATTATAGTTAGGTACAGTTTGTAACTACCTTACCACAACCAGTACCTAAACTAAAAGAACATCAAAAAACCAGATCGACATCAAAAGCTATCTCAATCAAGCAACTGTATCACTAAAATATTTAATTGATTATAAAATATTCAGCGCCAGTCGTTAATAGATAATGAGGCCGACCATTGGCTATCCCCGCATTTATTTTGGGAATCTATTGCACCTATTTAAAACTAATATTTAGAACATCGACCAAGTATGCAGTATTTATATCAACCTTATTATTAAGACATCTTTTGCCCGCTGTCGTCTTCATAGTCAGATATTATTTTCGGAGATATGGATTCAAATTCCAAAAAAAAAATCAAACAACGAACAAAACGACACACCAAAACATCAAATTTTCCATTACAACCGCTTCAATTTCCCAAATAGCTGCAAAAATTTCGTACATGACTTAATTATTTTAACAACGACACAAATTTCATCAACAAAAATGACCTATGCCGTCAAATTGCGAGTTAAATCCGTAGCTGTGCAACGTTCCGCGCACTGCGATAATGGTTGTCCGACGTTGAGGATTAAAAACATCGTTAACTCTCAAAATGAAACACAAATATTTGCATCATTCGGCGTTATGCGTGTATGGCCAAAGGATTATAGTTGAAATTAATAAGCTTTGTTTTGTTATTTTAGGTTGGACTAAAATTATTGTGTACCGTAGGATCAGGTGTCGGAATATCGATATTGGTCCTCATGGTGCTTCGAGCCGTTTTAATTGATATCTCTTTCAATTCACGGGATAACTTCTAGGGAAGAAACCCGGTCCTTTTTAAAGGCTTACACGGGGACACAGGTCCAACATGCAGAGGCCTTGTTGAGAACTTTAATCTAAAATGTGATGGGGCACCTACCAAAGGCCATCCACCCCTGCTCTATGGAAGAACAGACATGGACGGCCCTAGGTAGCTACAAAACTATTGTAAATTATGGATGAAACGAATTTGGGCTATGGATAGGATATGTTGGATGTGTTTATTTTTCAAACTATGGATAACTATGGCACCTGCCTTTAAACACATGAAAATGCAATTCAAATTGGCAGGCGGTGACTCGCCGACTCCAAGATGGGCCCCCTATTATACCGCCACGATAGGCAGCAGGTGGGCAACACCAGAGAGTAAAGGCTAAGGGGTGTAGAGAGGTGCGACACCGATTTCGCCATCGCAGGTCACAGACCCGGAGCGGGTTTCCTCGTTATTACGCCATTAGACACTTCCACCCCCGAGCATATAGCTCTTGCGACCCCTCTCTAGCCAGCCAGTTAAGGCAAGAAAGAGCTGGGAGTCCTCATGAAGAGTGACCCCCTGGGGCATTCAGGTTCCGTTGTGTCGCCACACACAAACAGCTCGCCACAAGCTGCCCTGCGGATGTATGCTCCTACATAGACCTTCAGATACATTTTTTATTTATACCTCAAGGTTTGAAAAAGCATACTAATATGCCCTCAGGTCTTGCGTTATCCCCATGATGAGGTAACGACTTGCCCCGAGGGGTAATTATTGATATTATTATTATTTATTCGATCCGCAGACAAGGTGGGCTTACAAGGAAATCTCCTCATTCATTCAATTAATCTACTAGATGGGACGAATGGAAGAAAAATATCTATTGCGCTGACCCCAAAATAATTGCGGATGGGAAGACCACTATTCATTTACTATAAGACCAGCTGTTAGTCCAAATATAGCCCCTCGTCATTATATATCTAGATAGTGATTCGTAGGTGCGTATTATATCCGAAGCCGTTTCTTTTGTGAGTCTTACAATGATAATATCAGGATCGAATCTAATCTTCAAATGGGGGATTTCATCTAACATTTTCGGTTCATACGATATATATTACTTTCAATACATTCGATAAGTAATACTTGGGTGCTTGGGTACGTACTTATAATCTGAATACAAAGGAATATTGACTCGTACCTAATAAAATAATTTGAGATATTTTTCTTTCGTAATTTTGTGGAGTACTCAGTGTAAGTGGCTGTTATTGTAAGTCAATGTTGGTTTTGTATTTTTGTAAGAGGTTTCGTGTATTAATAACGGTCTTGTTTGGTGACTTGAAGCTCTTTCAGAATCAATTTAACTGAAGACTTTCGGGATAGGTATTGCCGGAGTTGGTGGAGTATTTATAAAATTTTCTCATTTTACAGGCTTAGGTAGGCAAAACATTAAATTTGATGTGAAAGCGGGGTCGTTAAAATGATTTTAGGTATTTCTAAACCGTGAGTGTGTTTTAAGTGACTTAAATCCGTCTAGTATAAAAGGTTAATTAAACGGACATTTACAAATACTCGAGTACTTATTAATCTTGAATACACGTACCTACTAAATATTTTATTTGTGCTCCACAATACGGAGGTAAGTCTCTTATATAACAAGAACCAAAAGGACCATCACAGAAATGTATTATAGCTCCATCACGCACGCATAAAACCATAAGGACCAATAATTTAGACTCAAAAGACCAATGTCCTATAACTCCGTCGTTAAAAGTAAGGTCGTTGCCTCAGACCGGGTATTGCTGGCTGTGTCATATTTTATTGGGACGTTAAAACTTTTTCATTGGACGTCGATATGAGATATGGTTTCCTCGGTATCTAGTCTAGTATTAGTTTTTGTTGAATATGTCTAGAATGTGAAGATAACTGGAATATAAGTATTTGGAAGACTGCGTCATTGGTTTCTTATTTTATTACTAAAAGTAGAGTGATTATTATGAAAGTGATTATTAGTAAAGTGATTATTATGAAAATTTGATGTCTATTTGTCAAATGACTTTAGGTTGTTATATTTGCCATCGATGTACAACAATTTCTTCCCTACAAATTTTAGATAGATACGTTTCGCCCCTTTTCAGGAGTCTAGATTACAGCTAGGTTACGCCTAATCGCCTTGAAAAAAAAACCTTTTTTCATAATATGCTTAATAAACAATATCCTACAATACTTAATTGGTACTGCTATTACAAGGAAATTAGTTTAGTACAAAACCACAGATAAATCACTTAGATAAATGTATTGTCAGTACGAATTACAGAAATGCTCAGTCCGTAGCAGAGCCTACGCGGATTCGCTACGACATCACATCAGGTGTCCCGGCACAGTTGCTACGGCGTAGCTGTCTTTGTTAATTAGCGGTGATCTTGTTGTTAGATCATTACTGCTTAGCGACAGAGGTTTTGTGGTCGTATTATAAATGAACTGAAATCAATATCTACAATATATTGTTATTAATTTAGTATGGGTATGGTTATTTATTGTTAAAGCCCTTTAAATGGTTCTTTACATTGGTGAATAAGGATAATGGGGTATATTTTTTGTAGGTACTTGTATTAGTACATTTTCTCAGAATATCTACTTATCTAGATAGGTAATTTCTTATATAGATTTTTCCCTTTGACAAAATAAATTATTGCAGATAAGACTACATAATGTTCATGTGAGAAGAAGAGCTCTTCTTATAAATAATTACCGCTTATTTTTTTCAGAAATCCTTCCAGCAGTCCTGCAAAGGAGAGATATTTAGAGACAGACATAAGTGAAAGAAAGAACGACATATTTTCTAACTTAAACTAAATCAACAAAACGTGGTATATAAATTCTTTGGTTTAGCAAAGAATTTCGTGCCATGTTTTCCTTTACTCTATGTAAGTAAAATATACAAAGGATAATGTCTGGAAAACTATGTACGCTTGTACGCTGTAAAAAATGTAATTAACACGAGGTAATGGCGCGTCGTGTAATAGTTTCAGTTCAAACAGAAAGTCGTGCGTAAAAAGATGTTTTAATTCCACCTTATTTTAGAAACGCTTTTTGTTTAAATGTATTGTTTACTGAACGGATTCAAGCGATGTTCGTTTGTTCAAAGTTTGTTCTGTTATTTTTAGTGTGTAAAATCAGACTGAAATTCTGATCGTATTGAGTACAATCCGTTTATTGCACAACACCTGCAATTATTAAAATTTTGTATGTATTTAGTTATAAGACAGCTTAGGTAACATTTACCCGACTGGTAAAATAAGGATAATGTTTTGCAGTTATAACCGACATTCAAACATTGAAAAAAATCTGTTGCTGTAATAATTTACTGCTTTGTGAAAGAGTTTTACACTACATAACAAATACGAGTATACTGACATTTCAGTCGGTGTATAAGTACACATAGTTTGAATTGTAATAACCATGACAATTCAACTCACGTGAGTATATTTTTTTTAAGACTTTTATACAAAAAAAAATAATATAAAAAAACGGATATATTTATTAGGCAAGGGAAGTAAGTTGTATATTATCCTAGAGATAGCTGCAACTAATCCAGAAATAGCAACGTCGACAGAGATTCTCAACATTTTAATTCTGTGGAAAAACAGTTGTATGCCACGTTTTTATTTCCGCGTACTTTGTATAATTTTGACGTCATACACATAGTGGAAGATTTTTGTTACATTTTTGTTAAAGCGGAACTTTAAATATCTCATAAACTCTTTGTGTGTTTACAGTTTGTACAAACATTGAGATTGCGAATCCTCTACATTACAGTTTAGATTTGAAAATTCGTCGTGTTGTTCTCGTTATTGTGATGGTTGAAGCGGAGGAGCATTTTATCAACGGTTAGCGTTTTAAAAAAGGCTTCGGATTCTTATACTCGTGATTATAGATTTAAATCAAAACTGAGTGTTGTTATTTTCACACAACGTCATCTAGTCTCAAACTAAGCAGAGCTTGTATTATTAGTACTAAATAACTGACAAACGTACTTATATACTTCTAAATACATATAAATTATAGATACAGAACAAATTATCGAACCCACGACCTTTGGTACAGCAGTAAGGGCCACTAACCACTAGACCAACAGGCCAGTCAAATATAAATATCACACATAAAAATCGTTACATCTGGAACCATCTTTGCTATTCAGGTTGACAGACAATGCAATGGGAGGGACCATTTATTGTACTATAATCAAGTTAGTCAGTTAATAGTGGTATATAAATACGTATTATTTTAATATGCCAGTCATTAATGTCAATTACAGGAAAAAATCAACAAGAGGAACGATATTCATCAAGAGCTATCCTCTAAAATGAGAATCGAAGACTAAATAATACAACGTAAAATGCTGTTGAGTTTATCCACATCAAGAAAGAACATTGTTTCTCTTTAAATAAAATTATTCATGTCCTTTCCCACTGATTTCATCAAAATATTATTGTCTTTGTAGACGGCTTGGCGACACTTGTCTGTATTCGTTTAAATTGCAGACGCAATACACCAACTTCCTTCTAAATACATTTGAATTTTGCTGACCATATTTATGAACGTATATTTTAATAGATAAGGATATTTCTTATACTAAAAAATAAGAAAGTATAACATTCTTTTATTTTAAGAACGAATTTCCTCAAACTCAATAACTTTGGAAATAAAATAAAACTATTCCATAATATACGTATTACTGTCAAATATTTTATTTGTTACAACCACTTTCCTTTATCTACTTGATACAGTCGAATGCATGGTTGTAGTGATGAATGTCAAGTCATACTGCTCATGTAAAATCAGTAAGTAAAGGGTTCTCAAGACGATCATATTTTATTCAAACATCTAGTTTTTGGTTTAATTCAACGATGTGTGTTTGCATTACACAAGTCTTCTCTCCTAAACTTTTAAACAACCTATATTTGTCATTTTTTATAGTTCAGACAGAAACAAAAATATATGTCTAATGATTTTTAATTATCCTCTCTGATGGACTAACAAAATTTTTATTTTTCGTTTGTTCAAAAAGTGCTACCTACATTATAGCCTAATTTGAAAAAATAACTTTTGACTCTCGATTTTGACTGTCAGTTTGGTTTGAAGTATCCTCAAATAACTCTAACAAACACGAAACGTTTGACAAAATACTTGTTTGATCGTCACGGTAAGGTTGATTTTTGCCCTTTCCTTGTTATGGTTGACGTGCGTCCGAATGTACAACGGAGAATAAAGGTGCATATATCTACGTAAATGGTGGGTCATTGGGGGGTCAATCTCCCTTAAGGACATTGCGCTGAAAATAACAGTCCTGTTCTCTGATAAGGATTGGGATGCACTGAGTTTTCATAAGATATTGATGTTTTTATTGTGACAGATGACATTTTTTAAAAGAACGGTTAACCACTCACACCAATGGAAACGAAAACCATATTTACTAGAGTAATAAAACAAGAATAAAATAATTTGAAAAGAACAACAAAAATAAAATACACAAGGGACTGCTAATTTTATGTTGTTTCAAGTTTATTTTATTATATTATTTGCCATCGCTGCCGTCTAAATGATAACATCGTGCCAAGGCCAAAAGTTAACTTTATCCTAGGTCAATGACCGACACTATTTTAACAGTTCCTAGTTTATGGCAGCAACTTATCTTGTCAATTCATTCAACTTTAAGACGAAATTGAAAAAAAAAGCTCTTATATGCAAGAAAAATGAACCAAACCAGTCAAGATTATTATATCCGTTTGATTCCGAAATTAATCGGTCATCTCCTAATGCTTTGCATAGATACAGCTATCTCAAAAGTTATTTGTCTCATGATATTAATAACCATCTAAATATCTTTTCCATAATTCCGTCTAAAAATCCATAACCTCAAAGCACCCTCACCCTTACCCTCTACAGAATACTACCACGTCCTCGTATCTCACGTCGCGCGATATTGGGCGGACCAGAATTATATGCATTCCGACGCAAAGGGCGCTTGCATACAACCTACCTTTTTTCCAACCTTTTTGGATATTTCTCTGAACTCACAAAAGAAAAAATCGAGATTCCATTTGAACGTATTGAATTGATTTGTGCTTCGAATTTGTGATGTTTTGAATAAGGTTCTTCATTTTAATGTGAAATGAATTAAGAATAGTACCTCAGACATGAGTGAAAATAAAATAAACCTTGCATTCGACTTTTATTGAACAATGTGATATGTACAGCTAACGTACTGTATTTAACAATAATTTAAGTTGCTATGGCAGAAACATTATTTACAAAAATTGATACTCCTTTAACAAAACTACCCTTGTCATATGAATTGAGGTTATTTTTGTACTAGAACAAACACAGCTTATAAGTAGAACACAGTGGTTATTCCTTTGTTCAAAACAAAAGAAAGTCGCACACGATCCCACACACTTAGCCTTTCACACAAAACTATTTATAACTAAAATCAATGTACGATAAAAACCGGTCCAAATGCGAATAAACAGAATTCAATTACCGTTCCATTATGAAATGTAGAATAGAAATACATTAAAAATTAATAAGATAAACAGTGAATCCATTTCAAGCTGTCTGATACAACAAAGCAAGCCGGCTATTGTTCCCGGAGGCGCTGTTACTATTATTCAATTTAGTGTTAAGCCGAAAACCGAATGCTGAAACAAGAAACGTTATCCAAAACTACTCATCGGTCTGGAACTTGTGTTACTTGGCAAAAATGGAGACTTTGGAAATGTTTGTTTGGCTAGCTGGTTGGTTGGAATAAATTATGAAAATTATGTTGTTTCGATATTTTGGATAAGAATTTTAAACTTTTGTCGATACTCGTTGTATTCTGCGAGTTTATTAAGATCTCTTCAAGTTTGTTCTGAGGTCTTAAGTATTGATGCCGTTGTAGAAGCAAGACGCCAATATGTACTTACCGTGTATTCAGCCGTCTCGCTTCTACCATAACAGTTGTTCTAAATTAAGATTGACTGCACGTATAGCCGAGTGGTATAGGTCAATAAGACGATTACCACTACGCGTGACTTGTCGCGGATTCGATCCCCGCGGAGGACAAGTAATTGTGCGATCCACAGTTGCTTGTTCTGTGTCTGGGTGTTTTTGCGCGTGTGAATTGGTTGTTTGTGAAACCCCCCGCGACACAAGGATAAATTCCTTAGTGCGGGAGTCTTATTTAAAAAAGAAAGAGTTCATTGTACAGGTACAGTATACTATATTATACAATTTATTCTTATTTTATAATCACTTCTATGGTATCATTATGAAACAAAATAAATTGTTTTGTATGACCTTTTTAGTACCCTTTCTGTGTCATGAATCAGAGTATGTGGATATATAAAATCAGATTAGGTATGTGTAATTAAGGTCATGACAAAGCAGTTTTATTTTAATCTAAATGTCACTGTGAACACAATACTTTTTTATAAATTACTCATAACCAGTCATCATGTATCAGCAGTATATGTTGCGTAAGTTTATTTGACATTTAAATATCAATCATAAATCAACGAAGAAATTACAGGCAAAAGCATCACAAAGTTCAAAAGAATCGCCATCAAACACAAACTCGCCCAAAACTAATCTTGTAATAAGTAAACTGCGTCCAAACTTACTCAATATCAAAATTATTTTCTCAAATCTTGCAGGGAAGCCCAACCATTGAACATTATTCATCCATCCGTCATTTATACTGGCCGAGCTAACACGGTCAACGCACTCGTTCGGAAAACATCCATACTTACAAACAGTTCTGCGATAACGCAGTGAACAAATCGCTTTTACCTCAACAACTTCCTGAATCGATTTTTATTGAATCGTTCTTAGATAAGAATGGATGGTGTTTGAAGTTTCGCGCGGCGCCAGAAACATCGTCCGCCGCTGAAACTTCGGTCGTCAACATTTTTCAAAAGGATCTCTTGTTCTACGTGTAGTACTTCATAAACAAGAGTTGCAACCTAGTTTTCGTTTAAGTTTTACTCTACAAATTGTTGTGGCTTCTTTTGATGTACGTTCATGATATTCATTATGTTGTAGGTGTGTTAAAAGTTATGTAATTTAATAACGAGATGAGTTTTTAAAAGTGTAGCTGTTGCTCCTCGGAAAAGTTCTCTCGAGTGCTGAAACTCTCGACGTTCTCAATATTGTTTTGTTTGTTTAAATTCTTTTTGCATGGAAACAGGTCGTTTTGAACTGGAATATTCACCCCCTGAAAAATAGTATATTGTTTTAATTGTATTCGTAACCAAAAAGTTGAAACTCCCAGAAATCCTTTTGAGACACTGCAATGAATTCAACCAGGAAATGCTCTAACCAATTTTAGGTATTTGCCAAACTCAATGTTTACAAAAGTTGATGTTATTCGTACTTCTTGTCATGTTTCTTACTTTTATCTCAAAGGGGAACTCCTTTAAGATTTTATTTTATGACAGTGTGTACAAATACAATTTTCACTTTGACTCGATTTTCCTACATTGCGATGTGCAGCGAGACTGAAAATATTATGATTAAACTGCGGTTACGTATTTTAAGGAATTCGGGCACTAGGTTAAGTAAATGTATCTTTGAAAGGATTATGGCTACGGTTTTCCTTAAACATCTTACTCTACTTCAGGAAACCTATATTTGAATTGCAATAAATGCTAAGTTGGTGCCAGTTCAGGTATTCAAGAATTCTGTTTTAAAGTGCTGTATGTGCAAAAATAAGCGTTCTACCCAGTACCCTACATACAGATGATTTCACTCATTCCAAACAAATGTTACGTAAAATCCACCCTCAAAAAATACAGTTTCAATTTCCCGCTCGTTCCCAGATCGAAGCGCCATATTTTCCGCGCTCTAACCCCACGTTTTTTACTATCAACATTGACTAGACGACGGACCATAGAGAAAGCGGCGCGTAATGACTCTAGCTGTCATTAGCCAAGCTCTTGAGGCAGATTGAAAATTTAACGAGCAACATCCCTGATACAGGGCGGAGAGCTGCATCTTAATAACTTCTTTATGTCATGTTTATTTTTTAAATCTGCGTATAGTGCAGCACGGTTTTAATATAGTCCGGATTTTATAGCAGTGCTTTTTTGTTGTTGTTGTTGGGGTGTGTTTTGTCTGGGTAGGTATATTAAAGTTTCCATAATGATATTAACTTCGTCTTTGTTATTTCGTTCAAGAAGCGATCTTTATGGCAGTATTCACAACAATTCTTTTAACTTTGCTGCTAGTAAGACAGCATTGTAACATTCTGAATTTCAGAAAAAATACTCGTTATTAAAAAGCCCCACGTTGGGCGCCATTATCACTTTAAAACAGTATTTTAAGTTAACATAGGTACTTAAAATAGCTTTCAGCGACTACAAAGATAACAAACGAACATTTTTTTATGGTAAAAGCAAAATGCTGTAATAAAAATCGGTAACCATTTTTCTCCCAGCATCCAGTTCCTACCTTAACTGGCTTCAGATTCCCGTAAGCATACACGATGCATCAAAATTTATTAGCTGTACCGTTTGTCAGGCTTCTTAGTAAAAGGATATTTCCAGTGAAACGGCGCATAATTTTTTACATCGCAAGTGTACTCTGTATGAAGTGGTCGGTCACAGTCGTACAGAAATTCCATTAGCGAGTTTTGGACGTAGGCCAGACTAGTCGTGTAAATCGGAAGAGTTTTGATTTTTGTAGATACGGCGTTAGGTAGTAAATGCGAATTTCGTTGCATAGCATATTATACAGATAATTATATTACGTAAAACAAATCATAAATGTAGGTTTAAAGAAAAATGTTTCTGTATAAGGAACTTTACTATACCTAACACATTAATATTTTACTTATGATTTTATAAAGTAGATTCAACTGTACAGGAAACCTTTACTTACTATTAATTAATATATTATAATAACGCAGAAATTTTACAGAAAGTTACTTTACTCGTCTACAAAATGAAAAAGTTTATCTCAAATCATGAACCTACATACATAATTTTCTAATTAATAGCTTGCTACCTAATTTCCCACCTACATATTTTTCTGTTCATTGGCGGACCCTTACAAACTGGTCGCAGAGACCACGAATTAAAATGTAGGAACTGTCCACTTCATCCAATGCGAGTGGACTGCAAATAATTAGAACTCGGTCGTTTGAGCAATAAAAGGGTTGTGACGTCATTCACGCACTTCTCACTCAGTTGGCCTCGAATGTGGTCTAACTTTCAGAGCAACTTTATGCATGAATTCTCTGGATAGACAATTTTGAAAAATATCACTGGCTAAATGTTGGTAACCCTTTTTTGTGTTAGTTGAATTTTACTTTTTTGTAGAAGTTAGGTTGTGTTAGAAATATATTCGGAAAATATTACAATATTTCATTTTTAGAATATCAAAAATAATTTCGAAATATTTATTTCATTTTAGAAATTTTGATGACAATTATAGTTGAAAAGATTTAGATAAATGAATGATTGTTTTGATTATTGATAAACGCCGCGGACTGCCACTATAGGACATATTTTTATCGATATCCTTATAGATATGTAACCAACTTGCACAACGATTTAAGATCGATAGGATTTTCCACTTGAAAATTTCGAGCATAACTGCTCTTGCGAACATCCTACCATCACTATGATAGCAATGTTAAATGTTTAAGTTTTTATTCTAACATGTACAGGAATTTCTGGAATTTTAAACGGAAACTTTTTGCTCCCAGTGTCACATACATTTCACGAATAGAGCTCGCGACACGTCTATTAAAATTCTTGCTTCATTTAAATTCAGTGTCAGAGATGGTAATTTATGACTTTTCAAGTTTTCATATCTGTGATATTCGGGACTGATTTATTGGTAATCCGCTTTATTTATTGCTAGCTTGTTTCCTGATCGTTTACAAGTGTTTTGAATTATTGTTCGTGAATGCAGACGATTTACTACGACGGTTTAGGTTATAAATGAGTAATTTTCAGGAATAAATCTGTGAAATTGAAAATCGCTGGAAATTCGGATACTAATTCACAGAATGAACCATGTAACAGTTTAAAAATCTAAAGAAATAAAAAGTGCTACGATCGATGATACGTGTGGCTGTGCAAGCTATTAAAAGCCTCGGTTTTCAAAGCAATTTCCAATAAAACCCAGTAAAAACTTCGAACAATTTGAATTCCACCAGGAAGTGAAGTCATAAACCTATAAAGGTAGCAAGATAAACAGGCGTTCACACAAATCGAATAGGTTCACCGTAAAATATTCATTTATTCGCTACAATCTGCAACAGGGATGCATTATGTTCCAACTTTGAGCGCTTCTGATTCAAACTCTACTGTGAATTATACATGAGATGATATTCTCAATCTGTCGCGTATAGTGGCCAGTTTACTTGAGCTTCCACACCTCCCTAAGCTATAACGCATTTTGGGGTTACGGGGGTGTTTGTGGAGGAAATGAGGGGTCTTGTTAAGCTAGTTTTCAAGGCTTATGTTTTCGTTCGCGGCGAAAGTTTGACAAATAGCTCGTAGTGCAGTGTCAGTTCGTACGATAAGCCGATAGGTCCTTTTGGTGTGTGAGCGGTTTTCCAAAGTATCAGTTTCGAGTTTGTCCGTTCCCTGTGATTTATGTTATCGCTTACTTTTTGTCGCAAATATTTTTGTTTGTGTAAGTGTTTTATAGAAGTTAGCTACTCGTATATCTTGCAGGAATGGATGGAAAAGTTGGATGATTAAGGATTAGATTTTTTAGTACTTATTGTAGGTTTTTAGCGACTGAGTTTTCTTGTATCTATGTGAACTCTTAAATCAAAATTTGTCGTTGTGGAAGTAATACGGACACACTGCAATATTCATAGTAGCGTCTCATTTGCACGACCAAACTAAGTACTGCTTTGAGAGCTCATAGTATGAACACTGACGTTGTTTCGCTACAAAAACAATAAATTTGGGTTTTGTACGCAAGAAATAATGCATGAGCACCAGAGAGATTCATTATGAACAAAACATGTTGTTCTGTTATAATGGACGTACAAATGTTTTGTTTAAACTTATATCTGGAATGAGTAAAATATGAATTCATATCTCTTCTAGTATACATACAACTTAATTTACGACATAGTTTTTGTTATTATAGAGTTTAAAAAGAAACAAGAGTATCGTGTGTTGAATTATAAACTTTCTTTTTATATTCACTTGGTTAGCTTTACACCTTCCAATCACTACTTTATCTAAATAACGAACTCGTAGTGGGTATAGCATTTTTTCTTTTTTGGTTAACGGTCATACCCCACTGCATGGCGAAGGGCTCTCATTCTTCATGGATGGATGTTTGTTATTCTTTCACTCTCAAACGGTTAAAGCAATTTTGATGAAATTTGATGGAGTAAGTCGACACCCTGGAATAAAGCAGGCTACCTTTTCACCGACGCGGTTAAACTCGAGTAATATTTTTGCAGCGATAACCGCGTGTGACGTAAGTAATAATAGACATAAAATCGAGACCAACATCATTATACTACTAACAAAAACATAAACAAAACACACGAGCCACCTCGCTATTCTGACACCTAAATAGTGACCGTATAAAAGCTGAATTTCGTCCAACTTCGGTAGGCAGTCCGGTAATGGGCAAACTTAGGGGCACTGCGCTTTGTAGTTCCAACATACAACTTAATTATCAAGCCGGCTACCGGGTAATTACGTCACTGGCCGATCGATCACTGTACGCTATGGTGCTTTGATGTTCGCGTAAATGTTTTTTGAGTGCTGTTATTTTTGTGTGTTTTGTTAAGAGTTTTTATAGACAGCTGATTACGTTTCTGTGAATAGGAATTTGTTAGTTGTTGCCCGAGACTTTGCTCCATCGAATGTCGGTTATAACTGCAAAAACATTACCCTTTTTGACGCAGTCGGTTAAATAGCAGCCAACTTATTAAGCCAGGCTATCAGCTGACTCCATACTCCATACTCATTTCATCAAAATGTATCAAATGATTGAGCGTGAAAGAGTAAAATACATCTATCTCGCATTTATAGTAGTGGTAGGATGTCTCGTATAATTATATATACATTCAACGCCAAATTCGCCAATTCAGGTAAAAGTAATGTGCAATGTTCATTACTTTTACCTGATTAAATAAATGTTTGAGAACTTATAACAAACCTTTTTTGTACTGCTTTTTTTGGAAAACAGCTACGAACTTTAATGCAGGTATGTTGCATGCATGAGTCATGAGTGATGCATGAGCACCTTTTTGGTGTTGAATAATAGTGTTTTTTGGAAAGCAGCTACAAACTTTAATGCCGGTTACATATTTTAGTTCGCTCAGGTGTAAACTTATGTGACGAAGTTTTTTAACAAAGTTCAGTCTAATAACGAATGAGAAAAAGGACAAACAAAGGAAACACACCCCAGTACTATTTGACTATGTAATAAAGTTTAGCTATTTGAGTAGGTAATAAACTTTTAGTAGGCAACGAATTTTTGTATTTCAACGTAAAATTAAATTAATTTTAATGCTTCTAAAACGGAAAGTACACGTTAAAAGTGTTCATAGTATAAATAATATCGATGTTAATTAAGAACATTTATAGTAAGAGCAGCTATTGAATATATCTTAATATATTAACAACTTTTCAGAATTTTTCTGCTCTAATAACTTGATGGGTGCATGGTAGTATCGTATTCCAGCCAGAGTCACGCAGAGCATGCGCGAGCGATCCCTTGTCTCTGACTTAGGTAGTCGAAGGAGTCCGGGGTGTTTTTAGTCGTTGGGAGCCCGACATACCCCACGCCCGTCGAATTTCACCCCGGAAATAAAACTTCTTCAAACAACTTCTGATCAGTTATTTTTATAACAGTGCAGTCAACATCGAAACATAAAACCGATACTTAATTTATTTGCTGAATAAAACTTAATTACGGTTCGAAAGTATCTCAACATAGAGCCACATTGAGACTCTATTTCAAGCTCTGTTTGATTTCAATCTGTGCTAGATGTGACCCAATTAGCGGGACGTATTGCACGGTACGCGCGACGTGTGAACACTTTGCAATGCACTCTGACATAATGCCGGCTGATCGTTTATGTGAACTGTTTTGAATGTGTGTATTCTTAATGAACTATATGTTTACTAAGTACGCTGAATTGAGAATTTGATTCATGGTCGTGCTTAAAGAGGAAACCGTATGTTATTAATGTGTATGTTTAAAGATCAAAACACAAATTTCACACGCTTCAATATTAAAACAATTGGCAATCTGTGTCCTGTGTAACAAACAAACATACTCGTAAATTGCTTGAATTGAATCTAGCTCTGATCTTAACAATCAGCGAGTAGTATACACTTGAAAAGATTTTTTTAAAATTACATAATATATATGAATTGTAAAAACCACTTTGAAAATGCAAAGGTCTATTGAAAATAGACCTGCATGGTTTTATTATTTACGTTACAGGTAATAATTAAAGTCCCCGTAGTGCATTATACAAAGCATCGACATAGCCATTGGTTGTCAGTTACTTGTCAAGCGTAGCCGCGGGCAAAAGCTTGTTAGCAATGTACGGTGTGTTACCTGATCTCTTTGCATGTTATAGGCGCGGTGATGTGACATGCCGCTCAGTAGACTTTATTGTATGTTTTAGCTATTATATCACTATCATGCTAGTTAAATAATTATTCGTATTTGTTATTTCACAGTTTCGGTGATGACTGGCGCAAAATACAAATCGTTTTCACATTTAGTGGCAGTTATCAATTTTATTACTACAGAACAGTTTTTTTTTGTCTATATCTGGACGAAGAAATGAAAAGATTGTGCTAATTTTTGTATGTTAACGGTTAACGCACCACTCACCCCACCGTCGTCAGCTCATGATTAAGAGCTTCGGTTGGGCCTGAAACTTGTCGGGCATTTTTGATAAATACCCATGAGTTTACCGTTAACATATTACTTTGAATCCACCTCACGATAGTTATTACAATAAGATGAGATTGTACTGCTTCTAGTTAATGTAAGCTGTCAAAAGAAAAAAATACAATAAAAACAAAACAGCCTGTATACATTCATAGCTTCATTATTCTTCGGTAAACCGAAATTTCTAGAACAATATCCAGTTGATTTGCAGCTTACTTTATACTTACCTAAAATATGTATGTAAATGTTTCATACTTCGCGCGTAATATTGAAGCAAATCTCGTGTCATTTATTCAAAGATTCAGCTTTAGTATGTACCAAAAAATTCCTAGGTACTCAAAAATCAACCTTTTTGAAGAAGCTTTAGAGATAAAATTGGTTTGTCAGGTCTTGTTTCCCATATCGTTTTCCAGGCCATTAATTTTTGTGCCTACGTTAGTGTCTTTTGACAGTGATGTTGTTGAGCCTACCTGCTTTTTAGCTACCTTTTAAAGTCTAGACATAATTTTTTCTTGCCCATTATCTTTATAAATTGGAGTAAGTTGTGAAATTTGCGTGTTCAATTTTGAAATCGGCAATTTTTTTTATCTCTGGTTAATAAAACTGTAATTTAAAAGGCTGACACTTAATCTACCTGAACAAGTTATTACCTCCGGATTTTTTTCATCTGATTAAATTAATAATACCTTATTTTTTCCTTGCCGTCTCTGTACCATCTCAGGACAAAGGCTATTTAATCTACTCTTCCCTTTTAGGCCCACCTACATTATTCTAGCTTTTGTTAATGAAACATTGAAATTACGTAACTGTACTCAACAAAACAGAATTAGATATATTTATAATATTATAACTACCGAAAGACTTGTACCATGAATGCTCCTGTGGTTTGGTCCTATTCCTATAACTAACGCATCACCTAAATAAGTGCTCATTTGAACTGACATTGGCAGTAGGCAATGTGCGTTAGCACAGCCAAAAACGATAACAAGAATGGTCTATTGCAATTTATCGATATCATTCACAATCCCATCGATAGCGCCGTATTTAGGGTAATCTGCCAAATTTTCGTCCTGAATCTACTTTCAAAATGTACCTAATCAATGGGAAACTTATGTATGTACGTATGTTTTGTATGCATATTAATTTGTCACCTTTTCAAGCAAATACTATTAAAGCTAGTTTGATGAACTTAAGAGAACCTGTAATATAGGACACCTTGCTTAATATGAACTCTTGAAATAGTTTTTTTTGGAAGTGAGACGCCGTTACCTGCAAAGTACGCCCCATCTCGCTTACACACAGGGAGTCGTGCTTTAAAACTACTTAGTAAATTGTGTGAGATTGCGGTTTGTACATCAGAAAGACATTAAATAAACCTCTTATATCATTCTCAAGTTACGAACACCAGCAGATAATACACAACACAAACAAACGAATTAATTATAACCAAATGTATCCCTAATCCAAAGCTTAGGAACTTAGTTTGGTATCAGAAATGCGTGACTCTGGCCATAGCCGTGGCATTAGTCCAACACTGCACAAGACTTGCTTACAGACTTAGCAACTTGTTGACAAACATATCATAGCTTAGAATCTACCATCTTGTCTTAAAGTAATATTACTATAGTTGTGGAAGAGAGACGCCGTATTACGCCATGTAGCGCGCTATCTCGCTCTCACCATTCTAATAACATGTCTTTAACACTTGGTTGTAGATCTACTAAACTATGATGAATAATTCAACTATGAAACGGTAAACTCAAGTCGAAAGGTATTCGTTAATTACAAGTGAATAGTCTTCGGTCTTTAGTCGATAGATAACACGAGTAACACGTTTATTATTGACTGACTGACACGTGCCAATTCGTTATACAGTATATTTCGGGTTACTGCCGTGACAAACTTATTGCCTCTGTATAACCTCAGTATTTACATTCAACTTATTAAATTAGCTCTAACAACATAGCACTTACTTGGTAGTTAAGTATACCTACTTCTTTCTTTCTGCTGTTCTCTCTACACCCTTGTCAAGGTGAGATTAGACTCCGCTCTGTGTTTCGCACTGCGCCGCCCCTGTTTCTGCATCTGCAATAGTCTTTTTGAGGTGATAGGCCACTAGATCTAAATTTCCCTTACTTACGTCTGATCTTTGGTGTAGCATAAATGTTTCACCTTAAGGGAAAAGTTTACATGCACATATCGATATATGAAGTAAAGGGGGTACAATTATTCGCACTTTAAATTATCAGCATCAATGCCCACTTAAAAAGACGTCTTAACAAATCATAAAAACAAACTTCACGCTATTAACAAGTAACCATAACATCTCATTAAAGACGCAAACCAACACTCCAAACAAATGAAACTCGTCATAACTTGTAAACATCGGTCGCGGAATTCCTTTATCGTATCTATATCTATACATATAATAAAATTGTAACAAGCTCATGTCTGTACATTAAAGATATTAAAGAAAAACTTAGATGGGGTATCTTCATACAACCAATAGAAGCCAAAAGTATGAAAAAAAAAATTTTTGTCTGTCTGTCTGTTTGTTGTCCGCTTTTCACCCAAAAACTACTGGACGGATTTTGATGAAACTTTTTTTATTATGTAGCTATTAGTCCTCGCTAACATTTAAACTATCTTTTTTTTGGAATTTTGCTCTTAAAGGGGGTAAACAGGGGCTGGTAAGATTGTATGAAACTCCGTCAGTTTTGAAGCTAATTCGATTAAAATTAATATTTGGCTATTTAGTTAGAAGTTAAGAATGACGCAATAAGGATTTTTGAAAATTCTGCCTTAACGGGGGTAAAAAAGGGGGAGGTACGTTTCTATGAAACTCCGACTGTTTTGAAGCTAAGTCGATGAAAATTAAAGCTGTTTACGTGAGTACTAAGTCTTTCTGCCCATCGTTTTATGACGGTTACCTGTTTAAAGAACTATTGTCATAAAATTGTTAAACTATCCGTAAACATATGTCCGGGATAATCCCAAAAAATTATGTACAGATTTCATTTTCATTTCATTTCAGATTTTCAGAATATATTGACTAGAGGTCGTGATAACATAAATTCTACATATTATTGCGCTATTTGATATGGAGGGTGAGCAATCACGAATTTTTTGAAAATTACCGGCTAATCGAAAAAACTACTTAATATACATAAGTATGTTGTTCAAACTTTGCATGACGATTAAGGACAGTTCTAGACAAAATACCAAAATACTGTTGCTATGGTTTTATGTTTTGACATTAATATTAACATGCTATTTGGCTTACAATATAGAAATTAAAATAGCGGGCTCAGGGAAGTACGAGCTTCGTATTTTTTCACTCTAAGTTCAAATTTTATTTCGACACATATTTTTTAATAATTTTTGAGTACGAATCAAATTTCAGTCAAGCATAACATTTTTTTTCTTCTATCGTTTTTGGTAGTACAAAAGTATTGTAAGAAGCGCTTGGATTTTTTTGCCATACCTAAAATTGATCTTTAAAACACTTTTATATGGTATCTACCTACTTACTGTTTAAGCTAGAACAGTCTTATCCAATTTAGGAGGAGCTGTGGATATGAAGTAAAAGAAAACCAACGACACTAAAACAAAAAATAATGTGGACGGTAAATGATTTACTATGCTTAGCTGTTGACTGCAATTTTGGTGTGTATGACGCGTGGCTGTAAAGATTTGATAGTGCCTGTACACTACCACAATTGTGCACCAATTGCGATGGTATAGGGTAGTTGCATAGGTAAAGTATTATAAAGATAGGCTGTTATTATTAATATTTGTTTAATATTGCGTACGAATATGCGCCGCACGCGTACTCCCGCGATTGTTTTGTATGTGTGCGTAACATTAACCTTCTTCAAGCTCAGTTGGGTTAGCTCAAACTACTAGAATTAGAAACTTGGAACTTTGATAACCATGTAAGTAAGCACTACTTCATGATTAAAAAAAAAACATCTGTCAAGGGTAGAAAGAAAACGAAATAGAAGATGAATGGGGAGCAGCGCCTGCTGTTCTCCGCACCACAGCGCACAGTGCAAACGTGTCGAATAATATCTGGCTGTTTAAGACCAACCCCGCTCAATAAGTTCTCCTCCTGGTTGGCATTGCTCTACCTGACGTTAGAAGAGACTTAAATCGGGTAGACTTAAGAGCTAAAAGAGCTTCTTCCGATATACACTGACTACTATTGCAACTCTAACTCGAGCTCGGTGCAAGATCTGGGCAGATCGACCACTACCACCTACTACTTATGTCCTACCTCAGTTCGGAAAGCATTCAACCGTCTCAGAACCCAAATAGGTAGGTAAACAAAATTTGACAAATTTGGGTATACAGACCCCTCTCACATCCAGTGAGAATGCGACATCTTCGTAACGACGATGTCACACCGCCTAGAGTGGCCAAAGTATCCGCGGTTAGTTAGTGCGCCGTCACCAAGTTCTGCGAAGAAGTGATGACGCTCAAGGAAAAGTGGAAAGAGCACGGCAGGCTTATCCATGTTCGATAAGCAAGGGATAGAAGAAGGGTCTTATTTGCCCTCCTCCAACCACCATAAATAACTTACGCCAGTAGACTCAGGGCAGTCTTCTGTACTGGATAAAAGCAAAGACGAAATGCGTGGTGCTTCCACGCGCCTCTTAATAAGGGCTGGCAAAAGCTGGCTCCACGTTAACGAAGAAGCTTCCGTTAAAAAGAGCTCTCCTGTCGGGGCTTGCGGTAGATTGCGAAAGCGTTCCCGTGGCCCCCGACAATAGGATACGGTGAAGCACTCTGGTGGTTTAGCCAGTAAGAGTCCAGTACACTTCTTTGCCATCGCCCGTTTTCAAGTCCTTCAATCCAAATTGTCAAATCAGTGCAAGATAGTGGCCACAGCAAAAAACTAGCAGTGTTAACTAACAGTCAAATATGTTTGTAAGACTAGAGGTTAGGATTAAGAAATTAGGTAGTTTGGAACGGAACAGGATTAGGGACATGGCATTAAACATTATTTAGCTTTACTTTTTGTACAGTGCTACACATCTTGAATACCACGCAGACGAAGTCGCGGGCAGCAGCTAGTAACCTATAAAATTGTTGGTTATTAAAAGTTTCCCCCTTAATTGCGTATCCAGAGTCAAATCCTTATTACTGTTATGGTTAGAAAGGCCCCGCGTACTCCTACGTAAAGGTTTATATACAAATGTGTTTTACAGACTTTTCTAAGGATTTTGAACATTATTTTCGGATTTTCTCGGTATTTTGTCTGAGTATGCGATTTATCTTTCATGTGGGATTCTAATTGTTACGTTTTTAGTTGTTATGAAGATTTAAATGATATTTCAATTGTACAAAATATATTTTATTGAATCGTTTTTTGACCTTTTGTATTGAATATTATTAAGCATTATAGGCTTTTGAAGCTTTTTATATACTCCAATGATCGTAATGCAAAATACTTTTCAAACTGTCGCTGATATGAATTTAACTATTCAACAACTCTCATTAGTTCATTACCATATAGAAAATAATTATCATTTCAAATGGATGAAAATTTGAACCAAATTGCTAGTATTGAATGAAATCATTTAGCCTTAATAGTTGTGTATTTACCTAGGAATGATTGAAATTTTATTTTTTCTGCTGTACCTATTATAAGTTTGGTAACAATCTCCACCTTCTCACGCAACTTAGACTGGCCTGTTGGTCTAGCGGTTAATGGTTCTCACTGCTATACCAGACGTCACGTCGTGGGATTGATCTCCACATAGGTCAATTATTGTTTGTGTGATGAGCACGATTATTGTCCCGTGCCTAGATGTAATTTATTATAGTATGTAGGTATGTATTTAGGAGCATATAAGTATGTTTATCAGTTATCTAGTACTCATAATACAATCTCTGCTAAGTTTAAGACTAGATGGCGTTGTGTGAAAATCGTAAAAAAAAACTTAGTCGACCAAAACTAAAACTTAGCATAAGTCGTTCCCCACCAAAGCCCCATGTTGAACGCGCCCTTAAGGTCAGCAAGTCCCATTTACGTCGGTCCCTATTATCCCTTAGAACATATTGCCGTTATTGGACGAGCTTTAATGGGAATCACCTACATATAGGTAAGTAGATAAGTTATTACTATTAATATTGAATGGCGAACTAAATGTTTTGTGAGGAGGATGTTCAAAGTGATTTATTGTTAGTTGATTGGTTATTAATGAAATGATGCTAAAAATATCTTTGATTGCCTTAAGCTTATCATACGTAGGTATCTATACAATTGTTATCATGATATAAGTGATCAAGATAGTTGAGTGTGCTTAGCAATGTAGTTTTCTGTAATGATAACTATGTTTTTAAAATTCATTTAAAAAGTTACTGTAAAACACTTTTCTAGAAAAGCATTAGGAACAAAAAAAAAAATAATGAAGAATGTTAGTATAGTTAAACAAAAAATATCTCAATTTTTCCTTTTTTTTAAAACAAAGCATAAACCTCCCTTGCCAGTTAACTTCAAAATATTATTACACTACTTTCAAAACAACCCGAAAAGGTATCAGTATTATTTACAAACATTCACAATGTTATATCAACATCAACGAAACGCAAATAGACACAAAGTTAATTAATTTAATTCCCTCCTTTGATCTCTGCCCCAAGCTTAGATTTAACGAGAAAATAATTTGCCCAGAAATTAGATTCGATTTAGTCAGGTCGAATTTTGAAACACCAACATTGGAAAATGTTTTGAATAGATAAGAAAACAATTAAATCGCTTGGTATTGGATGTCCGAATTATTTCGAGTTTAAATTCTAAGGAAAATAGAATATTTTGTACATTTCTCTGTCAATTAAAGGTAAGTATCTGGAGTGTTGAGTTTCGGAAAATAAATACCGAGATTTTGGTGCAATTTCTTTTCGTAAGTAATCTGAGAACGAATATTAAACTTGAGTTTTTATTAAAGAAATAGTTTGGGAATTAATTGATTTGTTTTTACGGGAAGTTCCTTTATCTTGTTGTTAATGGACTTTTAGTATTTGTACCATAAGTATTACATATCAGAGTGACAGAGGTTACTAGACCGTGCGTCAAAAAGAAAATCTTAACAGTTTTGATTCCATGTAGTCTTTTTTTACCCTCGTAACGATACAGTCATGACTTAAGAACCGTGCAACTGGATTCGTTAATGACATGATTCGAAAGTATCTACAGTAGGCCTACTTGAATCAACACTATTTTAATTTAGCCACTAAGTAATTGACAAAAAAACTAATTTCTTAAGACTATTCCATTATATTCACGCGTGAATTAAGAAGAATCTAATAGAATTAGGATAACTAAGAGAGGCGAGATAAGTTTGCTATCAATTAATTAAGGATGGTATCTGATCATTGGTCTGTTACATAATTTTTTATCCCGGGCAGACATTAGCGACAATCCCACTTAAGCTTAATGAACAACTTCATTAATTTCACCCCCCTGTCACAACCTTTTGTCCTTGGAAACGAAGGGCAGAAGGTTAATTCTGACAGATAGTCAAAAGACTGGCTTGTTGGTCTAGTGGTTAGTGGCTTTGACTGCTGTACCGGAGGTCGTGGGTTCGATTCCCACCCAGGATAAATGTTTGTGTGATGAGCTCGATTATTTGTTCCGTATCTTGGTGTAATTTTTGCTATAACATGTATTTAGAAGTATATAAGTAAGTTTATCAGTTGTCTAGTCATAATACAAGCTCTGCTTAGTTTGGGACTAGATGGCGTTATGTAAAAGTCGTGGAATATTGTTATCATATTATATTATTATGATAAATGGTTAAAAAGGTTTGAAAATTAGTAACAAAAATCTGTAAGCTAAGTACTCTGTAAATATACAAGATGAAATGCACGTTTGCTTTGACAAAGAGTTATTGATTTTAAAACACATGATTTGGCAATTTTGACACATTAATCTCACTGCACGTGAATCTTTTGAACGTTTTTGTTATTGGCAGGTTACGTATTCTAAATTGATATTGCTGTATAAATATTTGCAGTTTGGAAACACCGCATTTGAAAAACTTGAAACGAATTCTCCGATCAATAAAAACTAACAAAAATAAACATGTTTTACTGCTTTATCTTTTTTATGACTCCCCAATACGCACAAGACTTCTGTTGGCGATTAGCGGAAGAGTCCTAAACGAGATTAAATTCCTTTATTTTTCACTTCCCTGTTCTTTTGTTTTATTGCTATAGAGTAATTTATTTGACAGAGTATTAAATTTGACAGTTCTTTTTCTTTGTTTAAAAGAAATGGTATGATATATCTTTTGTAATAAAAAGGTACAATTGTAATTATGAATGATTTGGACTTTATTTAAAAGAATGTTTGCCTTTCTTTGATTGGTATGAAAAATGAGTATTTTCATTTAAATGGAAATGAGGAACTGTTTTTTTTAAGTGTAATTATAATACATCATAGGGATTTTGTTGGCTGTGGCGAACAATTAGCTTTTAAACGCGAAAATGAGACTGGAAGGAAGCTAAGTGGAAGTTAAGAAGTTTGCGTTAGTGCTTATGTCTAAGACCATAATTATTTCTCCGCGAGGATTAGCAAACCTGAATACCTTAGGAGTTATATAGAGCTGTATAACCTGCATAATTATTCTATGACAATTAGAGTTTTGTTTTTCTTTTACTATTTATTTAATTGTATATTGCATGCTCCGTACCACTCTTTATTGAGTATCTACTCATAAAGTTGTTGTCTAGTTGTGTCTACAAAAATAGGTACACAGTTCTACATTTGCAACAAAAAAAAACATATTTTTGGTTTTGTGGTCGTTTATAATGAAATTTAATGTAAGGTTTAATGTAATAAAATCTCACCTAATAGGTTAGAGCTTAAACAAGTAACATTAACAAACTTTATTTGTAAAAACTGCTGTGTTACAGAAAAACCGACCGGGAAACCTCATGCAAATGCATTTTTACTGAGTCAGAACGAAACGTAGACTATTTTCTATGTAAGCACCGCATAAATGGGAGTCACCGAAAGCCTGGGTTTAAACTGTACCCATTCAAAAGGGGAGATTATAATAAAATTTAAATTTAGTAAGCTGTTTAACTGAAACTCGAATGATTTATATTTGTAGTTGCTTTTGTTTTGTATTGTGGAAGTGGACCGTGATATTGTACTAGCTTTTCTGGGTTTTGCGATGCGTTATTGTTTTTTTTTTGTGCATGGTAAGCAGTTGTGAACTATCTGTAATGTCGTTGTAGTGAATACGAGTATGTATAAAATTAAGTATATAAGATTTTTTTTTGATACAATTGTTGGGTTTGTTTAGAAAATATCGGGTTTTTGCAAAAGTAGCGCATTCAATCCATCTATTTTATTGATACAAAATTAATGCCGTGAATCGAATAAAAAAGAACTTTTGAATGTTAATCACGGCTTTGAGAGCATTTTTTTGATTTAGGCCTTTAAATAAATCCTAGATTTTAGAAATCATAATTTTACCTACTTTCTTCACTACCAACTTCATTTCAACACATTTTTAAACGAAATAGATCATCGCATATAAGTCTCCTTCCAGCACAAAATAGACGTAAAGAATTTCAGTAGGCCCCCTAAATATCACGTTTCGATAATTTATTAGGCTATGGCCGTTCCGAATGCCAGAGTTCAATATAGTTGGGATTCAGAGGCTTGTGTCCTACTATATCATATGATAAAGTTATTGACATACGAAGGTTTTGGAAAAACTAAGTCGTCTGGATATTGGTCTAGTTTTTTTGAGAAACTATTTTGTAGATTATGATTTACTAGTTGTTGTCGGTGACTTTACTTGCCCTGATGGTGGATATAGCAGTAAAAAGATTACTCTATCTAACGCATTCGGTAAAAAAATAGCTTACCTAACTCCATACCAAACATCGTTTGAGCTTGAAAGAGTAACAAACATTCATCACTTCATATCACATTAATAACATTGGTAGGATTTTTGACTCACTACAATACTAAAAGCTAAAGCCGAATAGCCTGAAAATTTGGACAACCTCGATGAGTCGATTCTGATTTTGAAGAAAATTGGTTATGCAGTTTAGTTGCAAAAGTAAGCACATAAAAAGATATAGAATTGTGGAGTTTCTGTCGTATTATTACTATAACGATAAATAGCTTTGTTTCATATACCTACCTACTATCTACTATACTATACGAGTAGGTCCATTATAATACCGAGGCCACTAATTAATTGTTTTTTGGCCGTAATTTACAAAATGAACTGCATTTCCACCTAATAATATTCCGCAGCATGCAAAATGAATATCATCACATCAATGGGTACTTAATTTACAAAATCTAAATATTCACGTTCATGTAAATTAGCATTTGATTCACAAACATTTGTTAATCTGTGCTCTTTGTGTATAGAATTTAATATCGAACTCGCAATTATGATAGGCAGCGAGCTACGCGAATTGAATTTGTTTAGCATATAATGCCAGTTCATTACTGTGTGGGATTCGTTGAATAAGCAGGTTATGTGTTTTAGATAGCAATGCTACAATATAAATACATACAGACTGATACAGTAGTTTAACTCGGCTTGTAACAAAAAACAAATATCTACAGCCACGCGGTACGTAACAGCGGTAGAGCTGTTAATATTGTTCAATATTCACACAACGCCACCTAGTCTCAAGTTAAGCTTTCTAAGTAGCTTGTGTTATGAGTACAGGACGACTGATAAAAATACTTACATACTTCTAAATACATACTAAAGATAACTTACACCCAGACACAAAACAAATGATCGTGCTAATCACAAAAAAAAACTGGATGGGACTCGAACCCACGACCACTGGTATAACAGTCAGGGCCACTAACCACTAGACCAATTATAGGCCAGTCATAAATTACATAATATAAAGCTATAAAATGATAAACCTAAATACCAACAATCTGTACATACGACCTATTTTGAGGCCTCGACACAATTTTCCGCGGGAAATTTCATTATCCGCGGGTTAATCAAATAACTCGTGTAATGGGCGTCGAGGCGAGCCCTCACTACTGCATTTTCATACTCTCGCACTAACATTTTATTCTCTGTATTTATATACACGAGTATAGTGTTGTACCGCCATGGTACGGTCAGCAACGAGCATAATAATAGACAAATCTTTGGTTAGCAATGGAGTAAAAAACGTTTCGGCAGATTTTCAGACAGAAAAATAAATAAGTCAGATTTTTAGAACAATATTGTACAGTTAGCAAAAGAAGTAGATTGACGTTGTCCGGTTTACAATATTCTGATTGAGTTGCTGACCATATAAAATCGAAATTCAATAAGTGCTGTTGTGCTATCGGATAACTATGACTTGACACCTTTAGTATGTTACTGAAAAAAAAAACCGGGTACTTGTTAATCTTATTGCGTTAACTGACTTCTTTTGCTAACTCTACCGTTATTTGTGGAGAAGAATTTTGGTTTGTGCTGGACAGTTTTAATGTAGTAAATGTTTAATGTTCCGTTTAAATGTAACTCCTGAACTGTTCTCTTATTTTTACAAGTTTACGCTACTAATGTGAATTAATGTCTCATGTTGCAACAAACGTCGAGAATCTATTTTTTTTTCTTTAAAAAGTTTACGGGAAAACCGAGGGTGATCCTCTTTTAACTTACTTCAAAAAGAGGAGGTTTCTTAATTCGACCGCATATAATAATGTGCTTTTTTGTGCTATGGAATTTTGCCCACTTATTTTTTTTAAGTATGAATTTATAACGTACTTTTAGATTCTCTACTTTTTTAAGAGTTACATAAGGTTACATAAAAATATTCATGAATGTGAGTATTTTAATTTGACTGTCATAATTTCCTCGTAAATACGATTATTTACAAACTCATTACAAGGTCTTGTTATCAAAGGATTAACAAATTCGAACAATCTAACATTAACTCTTTGCAGATCAATACGCAAAGTTGGAGTTTGAAAAGCAATAATAACTCTATTATTAGTTTGCGTTCATAAATTGTGTCCACAATTCAGTTTCGAATTGTAAAACATTTATCAGAATAATAATATATACGGAAATCGTTCTTTTATTCTAAAATTGTATCTATTTAGGCATAGTTTTCATGTCCATGAAGAATTGCAACGCTTTACCATGCACTGACTATAATAGGTGTACCACGACATTACCCGTCTCCCTCGCACCCCTCCCCCTGCCTTTTGGGGCAGTCCAGATTCTTCGGGTGACCATGAAGATTCCCCCGCCTAAACAAAAAAGATATAGCTTTAATACTAATGGAGTAAATCAAAGGACCACATACAATTTGAACATAACAAGGAATTCATCCATAATTCACATACCTACTAACAATCAACCATACTACCCAGTTACCCGTGTTTCACTAAAAAAAAAAACAATTTACATTCAAATACGTGTCTACGGGTCGTAACAATAGTAAATAATAGGGCTAGGCTACACAGTCGGGTCACATTCAACTATTACCAAGCAGGCTTCGACGGAAAATTGAAAAGTTAACGAGCCTATTCCACGATGCTTGCGTTTGTAGCAAGCACCTTTGTTTTAACGTCGGAACTAAGCCTTATTAACGGGAAATTGCTTTTAGTAACATGAAAGGTGTGTCGATGACCTAATTTTTCTTTTTAAATCTTGCGGGATTTTTATTGTGCAGTTGTAAGGTATATAGGTTATAGTAAAGTGCGAACGAATTTGTGACGGTTTTTTTTTTATTTATATTAAGGATCTCCAACAAAAAATACACAAGATACATTCTTAGACAAAAGGGGACGGTATACATTTGGGTTGTCTTCCCTCAATTAAAGGAGAACACAGCATTCGCATGTAGACAATTAAGTGTAAAAACTTGTTTTGTTTGTATACAAGCATCGGTTTGGACTGCCAACTATTTAGACAGATTTAACGCGTTAAATGTATTGCCGATTTTGTATCTCAAAATATTTAAATAGCATTGAATACCGATCGTACCAACCGTCGTTTATTAAATAGCATATTTCGTCATTTACGTACTTTACAAACAAAGGTAAATATTCGAATGTTGTAAAATAAACATAGACAATATTTAGTTACTGAACTAAATAGAGTAATGTATATGTTTAAAAATAAAATGTTTGCTCTGAATAAAGACTCGTTAAACATCACACTATGTTTATTTTAATGTTATAATTTACGCAATGCGAATTAAATAAATTTTCAAATAAATTATAAAAAATCAATTTAGTATACAAAAATGTGGAACGATTACAAAGGAGTTTCCGTGTGAGTTAAGATAAATAATGTCTCAAATTGTTGTTAGTAAAGAAAAAGAGTAACAACATTCACAAAGATTTTACCCTTTTTTTGTTTTGTCTTTTTTGAACGACTTTTAATTTTGTCGATCTTTTGGCCCATCAACCCCTGAAGAGGTGATAGGCTTCCTATATTCACAAATCAAAGTATTTAACACCTATTATGTTAGCTCCGATAAATTCAATATACAATTAAATACTATGTAGTCGCTCGATAAATACCCTTCTTTTAGCGTCTGGTAAAATGCAATATAAACAAGTGAAGAACAACAGTAGCTTAACGACACTTACCGTGTAATGAGTCAACGTGACTTTCGAGGAATTAAAACAAACGGGACAAGTCGAAAGTCCTTCTTGTTGTCAAGTAAATTAAGTATGTTTTCTTTATCTAATAAAACAAAAAACTACTACTTACAAATCGTGTGCTGTTTTGTTTGGTTATGTAACAAAAATAAAATAAATTATATCACCCCAAAAAATTACTACGGAAACTAACTATGTCACTCTATTTTCCTCATCAATTTAAATTTAGATTTTTCGATATACTAGTTTTGATATGTCGGTCAGATAGGCAGTTCAACCAATTTAGATAAGTACTGTTTTCCTAGACATCCGTTTGTGAAAAGAGGTCAAGAAAATAAATATAATTTACGTTTCAATCGTCTTGAAATAACCACAAATTAACAAGTGTGTTTGTATTTAGAGGTAAAATAGTAATCATAAGAACAAACAAATTAAACAGACGATAATTTCAAAAAAAGTATGTTTAAGCACGTTGATTCGCTAGCAGGAACGTTTTATATTTTTTTAGTCAAACACTCATGTCTTATACTTCATGTCTTATATTGACGATAACTCTTTGCAAAAACGGACATATAGAGTAACTTTCGAATTAAAATCTGAAATAAAGTATTTTAAAATCAATTGCTACAGTAATGAAATCATATTTATTCAATTATCAATTCGAAAAACAAATCGCAAATGGAAAAGCAACTTAATTAATTCTTACCCCACATTATTTCAACAGCTGAACAATTGCGTGAAAGGGAAATGTTTTCAGTCACATTATAAGTGGAAAGCCTTTAACTTAATGCTCTAGTCCATTATAAACTCGACTACCCTCGATGTCAGTTTGCCTAAACGGATATTAAAATTTCCACGAGTTGAATTATACTTTCAAGTGATCATGATTCTATATCTTGAGTAGAAAATTGAAATGTTTCATTGAACATTGTCGGGGGATCGGAAAGCCCCGGATTTTCCCGTGTACCACGATATCTCAAAGAAAATCTGCTGTCGTTAAGAAGAGAGATGCCGCTCTACAAATGTAGAGCGCTGTCTCATTTTCGCAATTGCAACAGTTTTACTTTGATTTATCGTGGTAGGGTACTAAGCAAGGATTCGCAAACTCTCCAGATAAATGAGTATTAGATGATATTACAGATAATTTGCTGTTTGATTAAGGAATATTGGTTATTATTGTCATGTATATTCATATCGGAATGCGTATCGGAGAATTTTATTATGCCGTTATCGTTCGGCGTTAAGTATCAATCAATTTTGCCGATGATGATGTGACGTCATTAGTTTTATTAATATGACCCACATTTCTGTTTAATGTCCGGTATAATGTAAATACTTATTGATTTCGTTATAGAGTAAAAACTTTTGTGAGACATCGCACGGGTAAAATAATTAGTAGTAATTAAACTGCTATTTTTAGAAAATAATTGTCTTCATTTATTGGTATCAAATCAATCAGTATTGTGCGTTGACATCTGTAATACATTAGTAAGAAAATAAGATCTATTAGTAAAAAATCTCAAATCTGTTTTTAAAATGTAGGCTTTAGACAATCAACCAGTCCACAAAAACAATAAAGTAATATTTAGGTCTGTCGGCAACTAGTATCAAACAGCAACGAAGAGAATTCTGCCTGAATTTCATCAAGCAATTTTTGGTGCCAGCCTAATTGGATATAGGGATAAATAAATCAATTAAATTGTTCCGCTGGCTGGGCCTTCTAATGGCGCTGGATGTTGGTGCGTAAAAACCAATCCAGGATGACCTACCCACCCCTCTACCATCATACTTATTTGACGTGAGTCGATAACCAAACACTCACAAACTCAACTTTAAAACGCCGTCAAACTACATACTATCCTTCTCTTATTCAGGCCAAAAGTTGCGACGGACATATGTTAAAGTTAAGTGGTGTTTCGATATTTGGAGGATATTTATTTTGGTAGACAGGGGTCAAGGGATAATGGAGTTATGCTAACAATGATTTTATTATTTTACTCCAGATCCGGGATTTTAAGGACCATCGAATTTTCTGCGTGATATTCCGGTACTTATAGTAAAGTGAAATATAGTGCTATGGATATTTAAAAGGAGAGATGAGAGTTATTTAACAGGTTACGAATTAGACTGTGACGATGGCTTTACTTGCTGATATAACCGAAAAAAGATGACTCTATTAGACGCCATAAGAAGTTCCTATGAAATACAATACAGTACGTAGCTGCCTAACTCTGGTATGGAAATTGTTATATTGTGGCCGTCAATGTATCGCAACTTGAACGATACTTTCAGCAGCGTCTAAATCAGCTTAAAGTAACAAATGAATGCCGACAAAACGAGGAACAGATGAATGGAAACCAAAACATTTGGGCATTTTACACAAAAAGTACCATGTTATGAAACTTTACCCTAAATGTGACATCATTATCTACTAAACAACTCTACTCTAGTATCAATATTTAATGTATAATTACGTATTTCCAATATAGATGTGTATCATTTCGTATTACCTGTTATTAACGGCACGAAGATATTTTTACATAATTTAGTATTCTTGTGCTATATTTAGATCGTATCACGGAAGGAATATCAATTGTTTTAAATTTTCATGAATTGGTAATATGTGAGAACGAGGATACGTAAAGCAAATAGTGTATTGTAATTAAACGTAAAAAACAAAAGACAACTGGAATTTATTTGCCTTTAAAAAAGAATAGAAAGAAGATAAGAAAAATCTTTGAATGTATGTACAAGTTTCACATTTCTTTCCGATTAGTGACACAACTATGACTTTTAGTTCAATAAATGTCACTTGTCTTCAGGCCAAGGTTTTCCTAATCTAGGAATTGTTTTTATTAAATTAATTATGAAAAGATGAATGGATTGTATAAGGAATGGTATAAATGAAAAAGGAGTAAATGATACCGTGGGATAGGGGAGAATGGAAGAAAACAACATGTTGCACCGACCCCAATTAAAATGGGATAAGGGCAGGACGATAATGATATTGATGAAATGACATTAATATTTAATTTTCATCAATAGTACTTATTGGTTGTTATACTCAAGCCGGCTGTCCGAAGAAGCCCCGAAAAGAAATCCCGAAGAAGCCCATTCAATACTTACACGTAATTTGCATGGGGATGGAGTCATTGCAAAACTTTTTCCTTCTCATGTAAAAGGATGCTATTGAAAACGGCCTTTTTACGCGACTCTGAAAAGAAGGTATGGGTACTTCCTTTGTGTTTCCGATATACACTCTTCCAAGATGTGAATTAATTTCGATGACATATTTTCCTACTAAATGGTGATCATTTAGTAGGAAAATATTGACCGCAACTAGTCAAATAAGGTTTTATGCTTTTTTATTTCCACTCAGTATTTTATCCTTTTTTGCTAATGTAAAAGTACTAAATTCATTCAAACTTTGTATATATAAATTACTTTGTCACAGCTGTAACTACGGCACACAATAAAGAGTTTTCTATTCTATATTGAAATAGTTTCAAACACCACATTATAAACGAACATTCATACGTCCGAAAATATCAATTAACAAAGCGATATAACAAGCCAGGAATGTGCTTGTGATAGCTATAATTTAATAACAATATCTAGACAAGAGGGCCATTCCAAATGTTTACACAGACAACCCTCATCACGGACGTATTAAGATATTTCAGTTGCTATCTTATATAATGAGAGGACGATTATGTATAACATGACATTTTAGGGCATTTCAGGACATTTTAGGGCTTTACGACTTTTCTAGATAACTAAATGTCAGACCCAGCTCTGGGCGGTCTTTTGGAGTGTAACCTAAATAGTTACACAGGTTTACAGAGGTTTAGCTTGCCCTTGGCTATGTAAGGTACAAGCTTTTGGGTTTAAACCCGTCCCAGTAGACAAATGAAATATGATTCAACTATATTTACAAATAACTGAATGTAGCCCGCGACTTCGCCGGTGCGAATGTCGGTTATAGCTGCAAAAACATTATGACATCTGACACAGTCGGTAAAAAAGTAGCCACTCTGTGTAAACCCAGGGTGACCTGTAACATACAAATTTTCATCAAAATTAATCCAGCTATTTAAGCGTGAAAGAGTAAGAAACATCTGTCCATCCATACGCACAAACATACGCATCTATAACATTAGTAGGATAGTTGCTAAAGATGATATGAATCGCTCTCATGAAAGGGTAAATGACTTATTTTTAACATGTCAATTTATATTTTTTGTGTAGGTACTTGAGCGTACTTGAACCCTTCATTACCTAACCTAACACTACTGTTGTCATTATATTTTACAAACTGATTTTAGTAGTTAGGTAATATTTTTTTATATTCTAACTTCTATCAGTAAAGACATGCAAATTATTAAGTCCAATACATTTTGGTCCTGTGCTTCTCATGAATACTGGACTCCACAGTTAATATGTGCGAGTGCTCTGACTGACTAAATCTGATTTGCCTGCCATGCGTGGCTTTGCGTCCGATTTTCTGCGTCTGTCTGAATACCGGACCCATGACTGTCATTTGTCTAAAATGCAACATGTTAGGAGAATAATGAACTTTGTTGTAATTGATATGAGCATGTAGTAGCTGTTTGTTGTTTGTAAGTTTACATGAAAACAAGTTAATTTTTTTTTTGAGGTTCCGAACTTTAAAAGGAAAAGATAAATACTGATAAGATGACTTTGTAGCCCGTCTGTTTATCTAACTCTTGGTGATTTAAGATCTGAAATAAGAACACAGGCAATGACACGTTACTTTAATAAATTTAATGGTTAGAACTTATAACAAGTAACAACTTGGCCAGTTAATACCCAGGTATTAGTCACCAATGTTGATATAAAGCAATTAGACCATTACTTGCGCCCTGTGACAGTGTTGTCAACAGATAATTACCCAGAAATCATCGCTTATTTCTAAACCGAGACCACCAACAAGACTACAGCATCACAACCATGTTTCCCTTGACATAATTCCATCATAATTCATCGTACAAATCGCAGGCTTCAATCCTAACCCAATAATGTTAATAAGCGGCTTTGTTAGTCGGCGCTTAAAACCCTGAACATGTCATGGAGTAGAGTTGGCTGGAGAGTCGTTTATCAGAGCCCGCTCGAGTAGCGGCGTAATTAAACGGTGTATACTGTATGTGGGGGTAGCGAGCTGCGTGTAGTTCTTAGTATACTAGATTACCTAGTATTCCATTTAAACGTTCCACCTTCTTGTGTTGATGATAACAAAAGGAAAAAGTGAGTACAAAAGCTGTCCAATGTCTTTATTCAATTGTTATTTTTTTGTCGTAGTTTGAATACAGTTTTCATTTGTTTTACTGATGTGCGTGTTGTTGTTGAAACAACATTAACTTCGAGCTTATTTGTGGTCGATTGTTAGTATTTTAAGAATTCGCTCAAATCCATTGGTCAAAATAAGCAATTTGAACAATAAGGATATTACCAATATATAAACTTGTTGTACAACCCTCCAACCCTTATATCACCCACGCTAGCTCTAAACAAACACGCAGCCTCAGACAAGTGAAATGAAATGCATCGGAACGAAGTCGCGTGCGATGTGGATGTCGCGTTGAGAGCCGGCTGTCGTCCACGCATTGCATTCGATCCACCCCGGCCGTGTATCCCGATCATAGATAGAGCTGGCGAAAATGAAATGCGCCGGAACATTCGGCACCATACTTGTAGGAACGAAGTCTGAGAGCCGCCAGACCTGTCGTTCACGCGTTGCTTTTCGTCCAACTTGATCGTGTGTCACACTCATAGCTAGTGATTGGGTATCGAGGCAGCTGCTTCTTTAATTTTTCGAAGTAGAGCTACTTTCATTCCGTTTGAAGGAATTTTATGAAGTTTTGTTTTGTTTTTGTTGTGCAACTTATGAACGAGAAAATAATAATGATTTCAGCTTGAATTATGGTTTCTATTAATTTTCCTTTTTACAATATTCTGCATTTTTCTTTTTATATTCTTTATTTAGGCCTTTTCCGCATCATTTTCACAACAATCGTTCGAATAGGTAACTATATTCTATGTATGTATTAAAATCAATTTAATAAATTGTTCTAAAAAAATCAAATCATTATACCGTAAATTCAGAAATTACAATAACCTATGTTTATTATTTTACACGCTATTAAGCAACTTATATAGTCGTATGAGCTCGTGTGTTAACACCCAAACGACCCTTCTGGAAAATGTATGAGTGTATTTTCATTGTTAAAATGTTCGAATTGAATATTAACATTCAACAAACAAGCTTCTGTTGATCGTTCGTATAAAATTAGGAATTCCCAATAAGAGGATTATGATTATAAAATGTTATGATGACGCTTGTGAGTTTAAAATTAATCAGCTTTAGGAACAACATTTTAGATTATAATTATTGACTTTTGAACATTTTTTGTATGACAAGAGTTGGCTTTTATTGTTTGAGAAAAGAGTCTTTGTTAAATATTTGTTAGAGCCTGATTTTTTTAACTTAATTTACAAACAAGATTTTTTTTTAAATGCTGGATGTTATATGCTGATTATTGCTTAATTGAAATTGCTTTTACTACATATTCTGAAGCTACTTCTTATATCAGGTCTTCTCACATCTTTTCAAAATCTGCCTAGCTGTTTTTTTACAGACAGATACATTAATTTTAGTTACTATTGGCACATGATGTTTTAATACATATTTAAATCTAATATAATGATATTGTTTACAATTTCTGCACGCCACGATAATGATGACGGGCCCTCGCTTGTTTAATTTTAATTTGTAGTCCCTAAAGTTGTGGCTCATTTGATTGATTGCAATATAAATACCCTGTTAAATATATTACATTAACAAATGAAGCTCTATACATAATTATAGGACCTACTTGTAAATTTTGTTTTTAGAATAAGTTCGATATATGTAGATAACACATTATTTTTTTGAACTTTCGCGACTTGTATACATATAAAACGCGAATAAAACCCTTTTGTTCTCTAAAAACATTAATTTATGTACTTTTGTATTTAAAAGGACAAGTTAAAGACTATAGGGTCAAGAAAAATATATCAATGTTCTAGTTTTCAAGGCTTAGTAACAGGAGCGGCTTTATCATCAAAAGAAATATTTTCCAGATTTAACATTCAGAAAAATACTCACTAAATTTTGCTTTTACAAATAACAAAAAAGGCACCGTCCTTGAAAAAGTCGGTGTTAAACCAATAAGACAGACAAAAGTGACTATTTTCTAAAGTGATCTACAGAGAGCTGTTTAGATCCATACATATCCAATTTACTCGTAAAGTGATATTAGTATTGTTACGTCTAGACCAGGGGCTACCAATAAACGGGCCGCAACGTCTAAAGCGCCTACTAATACCATTAAAATAATATTTAAGTTAAAAAAGAGACGCTCTACGCCGTGTAGTGTGGTAACAGGCTCCCACAACTGTGATTAATATCACTTTGACGCATAGCGATGGACCTTCAAATACGTCGTCGAAAATAAGGAGTTTGCAGGCATTTAGTAAAGCACTATTTTAAAAAAAAATCGCACATTTTTTATCTGTAAATTAATATTGAAAACTAATAACTATTACTAAATTATCTAATACTCGTCAAACACTCATAAAATTTTCTTTTGCCGATAATCCCATAATATATGTTTCATATAGGTAATATTGCACAAAACTAAAATATTAACAAACTTAAAAACAAGTATTTAAGTTTTTTAATATAACTTTAAAATTAAAAAGTATGTTCTAATATTCTATTTAAGTTCTATACATCAAACATCTCATACCTAAGGTAGCTCGTCATGACGGTACGTTAATAAAACTCGTAAATGTGCCGATGCCGCGATGGCCGAAATAGATTGGCAACCCCTGGCTAGACATTTCAAGTCTTTAGAAAGCCCTAAAGACGTTTTTCGTGCGACATTAGATGAGCAGACATATTGGATTATCTAGAGCGGCCATATTGAAAGTGTTAGTGATTGTTTGACGTGTATCTAATATATAGCCTTTTGAGATATTAGGTTAGTCTGTTTGGGCTTCAAATGATTTATTTTGTTTTTGTTAACGTATTTACTTGTTCGTACATACATTATGAATAACTACAAGTGTACAGCTTTTACCGAAAATTGTTTTGTTTCTATTTATGTGTACTATGATAACACAATTAAGTAAAGCAAGCATATAATGAATAATTAATTACGTGCCTCTACTTAAATGTTCCATGGCACTAATGTAACATTACTGTACCAAAAATAATATAATAACACGCACAAATCCAAGAGAGACATTTAGTACTAAAAAGAGACGTGTGCACATATTTGCAAACAGATTTTTTCATCTCCCAATGATCTCATGAACAAAAAGCCCATAAATTTAATAGCGTCAGCAAACAAAGGCAGCATCCCGTACGGAGGACTAACTAATGTACTATTCATCCTCTGAATTGCTCACTCCACCGGCGTCGACGTCACTCAATTAAAAATGAAATCAGTTCATTTCATTTCCCTTTAAAACAATGGCCAAATAAAGCAGACAATATTCACTGGTGTACGGTCAGTAACACAAGTCTTCAACGACTATCGGATTTATAAGGCTCCTGAATATGATCGAATACAGTAACTTAATATCGTAGCTGGGAAAAACATTGCTCAAATACTGGAATTCTACTTAAATTTTGCAAAACTAATTTTGTACAAGATTTTGTAGACATTTTTTTGTGCTGTTTGTGAATCTGCGTTCGATTCACTTGTGTTGCTGACTGTAGCACGTAATGTAGGCAATAGAAGACATTGTGATAAAATTAACGACACAATTATTATTCTTTTGGAAAATTCCACGTTTACGCATCACCATTGTTGCTAATTCGCCCATTGTCGAAGTCTTTTCATTGCCTATCTTTGTTTTTAATGATTCCCACTTTTATCAAATTCTTTGGACCCGTATTCGTAACGTTTTGTTACAATTTGAGCCTGAATTGAATTGAAAATGAATTAATTTTAGGGTGGTTTGTGGTGTTTGATGATGAAAAGAAAAATAATTAAATTCTTTAGTAATTAGGTATCTTATACAGAACTTGGAATGCTAAATAAATTAAGGTATTACATAAGATTTTTCCAATTATTCACATTTCTGTATTCTTTTTTAGAAATTGAAATAATAAGACACACATATTATACACCAAGTTCAAGCAAAACGAAGAATACATCAATTTTATGACTTTAAATTTCGAAAAAAAAAACTTTTATTTTTAATCATTTTTTTATACTTTCGAACGTCATTTAGAAAGGCACATGATCACGTCACGTCACTCCTATGGCCCTTACAATCCTTACAGCAAAGAGGTTACAGTAAAGAGTTGCTCGTCCGCTTTGTGAATGATCGATGTCAAAGATAACTCTGTGATGGTGTAGCGGTCCTTCTTTCACTTAAACCAGTTAGCCTCGGGCCAAAGTGTCGTATTACACGAACATAGACACGCAGGGATAAGTGGTCTAGGGGTAGTTGGTAGATCGTAGATTTTTTTTGAACAGTCACGAGCAAAAACTTGTAGACACGGCTAAACAATTGAAGTTTAAGTCTTAATTTTCTTTCAAATTAAACACTTTATGTATGTAGGGAATATTCCATAACAGCTTCAGAAATTTTGCATAAGAAATCGAATGCAATTGTTGGTCGTGTATACATGTTTTTGCTCGTGACTGTACACTGGCGTGTTACGTAGTGTTTAAAATTAAATATAATATTAACAAGCGTTTGAAATGATACGACCTACTGCCAGGAAAATACTTCTTCCCGTACAGATAACGGAAAATATAGAGAAAACTTGATCTGAAAATCTTGTTTGCTTATAATTTCAAATAATAAAACTTAGAAAGCAAGCACGTTCTTATGTAAAAACTAAAGCGTTTTCACGTAAAGAAATTCATAAAAAAATGCAAAACACAAAACGGAATGAATCAAAGTAAAACAAAGCTTACATTCCATCGCGATCATTGGCAAAACGGAGCGTCTAGACAGATTGTAGACGAAATATTGACGTCTAATTCTGAGTAACGAGCGTAAAACGATACTAAAACGATATTGAAACGATATTGTTTTGAAGTGCGTTGTAGTTTAATAGTCAATTGTTTTGACTTGCAGCTACTGTGATTATGTTACAAATTGGTAATACAAGTAGGGCTGATAAAATGTTATGTTCTATTTTAGGATCGTTTAATTTTCTTTTATTTGTTCTAAAAGAGAATTAAGCTTGTCTATGAATGATTAGTGTATGCTGTCGTGGTGGATTCTCTATATTTTATTTTATTTGGAGAAACAAACATTTGTACATTGTGTATTATAATTATGTCTAGATACACATCATGCTATAGGTTTCCACATGTTACTAGCTTATATTAGATCCAGTTTTGCTGTATATACTAATTTGTAAGCTTGACGGAGCTGGTTCCAAATCCATATACCACATCCGTCGTTTCCATGTCGTGTGTCCACATAGGCCAGTCGCCTGCAGTCGGTCAGTGGGCGGTGCAGTGTAACGGGCAACTGTTTACTTTGTACAAAACCGCGCCCCCTAATGCATCACATTCTTATCTATTCACTGCAGTGCGCTCTGGTACAGTCAGCATCGAAATTAAATTAACACAATAGATTTATGACACGAAAATAAAACAACAACTAACATGGGCCCATGAAAAGGTAAAAGCAATATCGGAGAAAATATCCTTTTAGCATATTTTATAACTACGATCATGTTTAATGAACGCTTGATGCTTCTTCTTTCTCTGGTTGTATGATAAATAAAGAACCTGGTGTCAGAATAAAAGATACTCGTAGACCTCTGACGTAGTTTCATACTTTGCATACTCGTAACAGTTTCCTTACTATATATTTCTTCAGAGATTTTAGCGAGTGATAATTACGTACGCTTATAAATTAAAAAACTTTGTGACAGAATTTACACTATATGGTAAGTAGTCTCACTTTGAACCAGGTAAATTTCAAAGTCCCATATTGGGCTGGATTTTCAATCAATGCCTTCAATTTTTTGTGTATAGTTAGCATATTTATTTAGCTTCAATTTTGTAAAACTTTAATTTCTCATATTCTTTTTTGTTTCGGCGTAAAACAGGTTTTTCTGAAAAAATATTTTTGGTTCAATGTGTACTACCGGTGGTACACATTTAACCAGGGTGTGGTCCACATTGAGCCACCTTATTAACTATGTCTTATAGATCAATTTATAAGGCAAATACTTTGTAATAATAAAAATCAGTCTTATATTTATTAAAATCACTTAAAATCTTATGATCTTTTAATTGGATAATTAGCCAAATCGGGTTCCAAAGGCATCCGGAGTTTCATGGCACCTGATCTGTGCAGCTTAACACTTAGGCTTGGCCTCAAGCATGTTGGGAGTCGAATGCACCATTTTATAACAAATTAAAACAATTGTAGAAAAAAAACTCATTTAACGACTTGGATGTACACAATAAACCATGGTTCAATGTGTAACACCCCCAGGTGGTTCACTGTGAGACACACCAGGTTTAAAAATTAAAAATTAACCGGCATACCAATCTCAATTTAAACCAAACTCGAATTGTAGCGCTTTTAATTGCTAAATAACCGTAGAATACAGTGTACATATAAATAAATTGATATTATTTAAATGAAAAAAGCTAAAAAAGAATGAAATTGAAAAAAAATATTTACTTTTTGAGTCAATTTGCTTTCAAATGCTCCTCACACAACCAATTGGCACGCGATCGCCACGCAAATTAGTGGGCAGTAAGGGATCGTAAATACCTCTCTTTCACTCATATTAGCGCGGTTTAGCAACGTGGCGTTTTCGAGATTCGGCGGTGGTTCAATGTAGCTGCCTGGTTCACTGTGAGACACCCGACCCTATATAATATCTTGGCAATCTAGCGGTCATATCATAAGGCTATCTCTTTTTTACGCTGACTGTACTCAGTGAAATTAGTGGATATTTTCTGAGTAAAACAATAGAAGCTGGTGAGGAATAGAACATAAGGTCGTTGAGTGGTAGATGAATGTCCACAGACTTATAGTGTTCGCTGACAATTACAATTACTCTTGTTGATCTTGTTGAATGGTGGTACTAAGTCTAGAGCTGTTGAAATTATTGATGGGGCATATTTTTATTTTATGAAGAGTCGGTTGCGTTGCAATTGGATTTGAACTTGTATACTTGGTATCTGCGATAAAAAATAGAGTTCTAGTTTAGTACGATCGCATTTACTTCTTTAATGGTTTTCACTGTTTTTCTCAAGACATAGAAATAGCACAAACTTGAAAAGAGCGCAATAATAATAATAGCGTTTAAAAATGCTCTAAGGAAAAAAGTTGTTTGAAACCATTTTGTTGAACTGGTATGTTAAATCGAACAATGCAATAGAGTGTCCTAGAATATTCGTTTCCATTAAATAATAACAAAGCGTAAACTTCTATAATGAAACATGAAACTAGACAGTTGCTATGAATGATCACTAAAGCATATTGCTATAATAAATTACAGCGCTTGCCGGCAGATTTCTGATTACAATACTATGTTATTAGCGTGTATGAGGCTGCAATCTCTCATCTTGTTTGCTATTTTGACAGATATTCATAACCTCAAAATGGTCGATGTTAACAAAAAGTTTAACAATTAGTGCATTTGAGTTTTAAACTTCCACGACAAATAACGATTAAACTAAATTATTGCAGATTAGCAGGTCTTGTGAGCTCTTAAAGCACAAACTTAGCTATTGTGTAAACGAGACGGCGTTACATTCCGCGTAGTTTCGTTTCGTTTCTCCAACAGCAAAAGTTCTGATAACAAAGCTCATGGTAAGGGCATCACTAATAGACAAAAATCAATCAGCTCTACATAATTCAGTACATTGACTTTGAGTATGAAAACTTCTTGCATTTGTCTCAAAAACGTCCCGTCAAACTCTAGATTAGTTTAGATCAGCAAAAAGTTTCATCAAGCGACTGACTTGATTGAATCAGAAAAACAAAACACTAAACATTCAATCTATTCTGACATCACGTCTACATTTCTCAGCTCAAAAATACTCTCATACGTAATTGAAGGGAATAAATCTATCCGACTTTTATTTTCAATCTAATTTGTTCAGCTCAATACATTAGCTCCGGTTTGACAGGCAAATAAAGAACGTGTGCATTCATCCGACATACGCAGACGACTTAATCTGTCCCACAATATAGCAACGAGGGTAGAAAATTCACACGATACCTGCTTGTTGTGAATTAAGAGGTGAAAACTGAGGGCCCGAAATACTCTGGGCATAATTATTTGCACAAAACGTCGCCTAATTGCATGCTCTGTTGGCGACACTTCCGAGAGCACGTGACGGGCCCATAAAGCCAGGGATATGGTGGGTTTTCAGAGAAGGTTTTATATGTAAGCAAATAATTAAATATATTGTATGTTAGGTATATACGGACTGTCAGTATTTACTCTAATTGTGCTAGTATTTGAAGTAGTAAGAAAATATGTATATTGATATTTTTTATCGAGTGTGTAATAAATTAACGGTACAGTTTAATTGCCAAGACAGTGTGAAACCATTTTCTTTTTCAAATTTGTAATTATATCAGCTGTACGCATACGATGCATTCGTTCATAATCAATACTGGGGCTACTTTTGTCTATGGTTCAATAATCACAATTCTGAACCTTGATCAAGTAAGACTGGAAGCTGACACTACATTAGACAGGCTAGACAAAAGACGAGGTAAGTGAAAGAATAAATCAACCTTCTGTTTTAAGATCTTAAAACAAATTATAAAAACTTAAAATAGTATCCGCTAATCGCTCTCCCTACACCCCAACCTTACATTAACGTTCAAGTTTATAGGACGTTATGAAACACCGCTCCGCCGGGACAATGTAGCAAAACAATTTGGCGCGATAGTTTTGACACTTTCATACTTTGTTAACAAGTATTACGTTACCTGTGTCGGCGGAATTATGAGGAGTCTCATGTTTTATTCCTTGGTACAGGTACTAGGTGTTGTGAGGTGATTCCTGCAAATTGGGCTTGAGAGAGTGATGTGGTACACAGGAATGGATGGCGATCTTTTTTTTATTTGCCTTTAGTAACATGTTTATGAAGTTTTTCAAGATTTGGTTTTAATGAAAATAATAGATTTATATACGAATAGCTGATATTTAGATAAAAAAAAACAAATCTTAGATTATTTATACAACCAATCATGTATACAGCAGGGCAAATGTCTCATTTCACTCCAGACTATTTAGTCTTGAGCCACACACCAAGAATAAAAACAATTTTCCAAATCAATTTTCATTAGTCTTTACTGGTCAATGACCTCCAAACTTAGTAGACCTTCCAATCTTCAAAAATCTCTTCGCAATCAAAATATAATCAATAAACTACGAACCCGTCACGTAAATACTTTAATTTCCAATATTTTCCATAATCCAACCTTACAAATACAAATTTATTTTTCCAACAAACCACAATTGAGCAGAGATAAAAAAAAAACTGATTTTCCATTCAGGTATAAAACATCGCAGTAGTAGAGGCACTGAAAACGTTTTTAAAGCTTCTTTGAGCCAGCCTCAGGCAATACAAATAAAAAGTTAGCAAGTATTATACCGAGCAAATAAAAAATATCTCCGCAAGAACGCTAGAAGAATATAAATTATATTATCGTCGCATTTTCTTCTAAGGATTTTAATTTTATAAAGAAATAAAGGAAAAGTTATCTGGTTTGTTGTGCGTGAATTGAATAACGATTATCCGGATTATTAAATTATGAATTGTTTTATTTGAAAGATATTTAGGACTTTTTTAGTGATTTGGTATTGAACTACAACGATCTATTGGTACGCGGATGTCATTAACATGAAGGCAGTGTGCATATTCGCAACAAGAATCGATTGTCTGTCAAGGTGATAGTAAGATTGACACAGTGCGAAAACGTGGTGATCAATACTCAATCCTTTTGTATACAGGAAAGAGGATTTTGTCCAGAAAATGTAAAGGTTTGTGATGTATTTGCTGTTCCGAATCGTATTATTTCTCGCAAGTTTATACCAAAGACTAATAAATTCGTAATAAAAGACGCTTAATTCATGTTAATTCTTAATTAAAAATGTAAGATATCGTTTAAAGGTTTTCCTTATTCACGGAGAAAACATTTTCCTCATAAAATCGACCATCCACCACGAATACAAAGATGGACATTGACTGTAACACGGCTAATAACAAGCCTTATTAAGCAAATGATGACAATAATCCGCAAAAATGTACGAATGAGGAAATTGTCTTGAAGACAAGACCAAATAATAACAGTTAATGAGACATTTTACTGTAACTTCTGCGCTATTACAACTGAATGTGGTGTAATTAGATTGTGTGTTAGCCAGCTCAAGCCATGAGATTAAAAGAAGTACAACAGTTGCAAGGTTTGGTTTGAAATTTATTTTGTTAATATCATTGTTTTCTATAAACTAACTTGTAGATATTTTAAATGCCTAAAAAGGTTGATTAGTGGGTAATTAATTTACTTAAATATTTTCGTTTAGTCCTAGTGTATATGCTTTCCTAGTCTTTTCAGTCAAACCAGTCCTCATAATATTTATCGTGTTTTCAATGACATACCTTTGTTTAATATATTAGTATGTAGAATAAAAGTTTTTGCGTGAAAAACAATTTTGAAACCAAGTTAAATGAAAAACACGTTTATACAAATTAACTTTAAAGTTATCTGGTTTATTGAGCGTGAATTAAACTTAGCAGTATACCTACACTTTTTTTAATACTATTTTTACGTTCCTAACGTCAAATGAATTATAATAATCGTATGTTGTTTCCCAGACACGATCTCAACTTTCGTCCCTTCCCTCGCACCGATGGCAACTTTTATCTCCAAGTAAACAACGTAACGCCGCACTTCGCTCCGTTTTGAACTTACAAACTTTCTTATTTTGTTTTCCTGACGACGTCCGTGGCGATTCGAATTATAGAAATTGGTGTATTTTTGTGTTGATTTCTCGATACTGAAATTGTTTTTATTGCAATGTTATTTGTTGCAGATATTGAGTTTTTTCACGCCTCGTCACTCAGTTTCTTTATTTTTTATTCCCTTCTTTATTTTATTTTTCCTGTTTATAGTGAGTCCTCTTTTTAAAGGAACTGTAGGTTCAGCTTCATTATAAGTAATAATATCATGCTATTAAGTAGTTACAATATTAGAATCTAATTTCAAAACACGACATATTTTTTGACGCTTTGTAAATAAGAAATTTTATAGTTATATAGTTATAAAAGCAGATATTTTTTGTGTAGTTTAGTTTCTGACACAGATTATACTGTATTATGAATAACACACAAAAAAAATTACTATATTCAGTACTCACAAACAAAAAAGCATCGTGCAAAATAGTCTTCGGGCCTAACTTCGCCGGTCACAATGTGAGCACAACATCGCGTGGGTCCTCAGCTCGTATATAACGAGTTGGCCGTCGTAACTCTTAGTGATGGATTAGTGCTTTTCCGGCTTTTCAACGGACCCCCAAATGTACGGACCCTTGGGGCAACAGCATCTGTTTACCCATTACTATGAACGAATTTTGGTTGGTGTAAAATGTTGTTTAATATACATAATGTGTGGATAAACTGGTTGGGTCATGGGTGTGTTCCTATAAATTTACGTTGTTGGACTTATTTTTTAAAGATCTTAAACTCTTTTTTGTTACAGTTTTAGAATCTTTAATTTAGTTTTGACTTAATAAAAATGTTTATTTTGAAAAAAAATATTGAATGGTGTTGTTGTAAGGTTCTTTAAAATTTAAAAAAGTTGATTGATTTATGTTAACTCTAATCAAGATTATTTAAAAAAAAAACGATTTGTTGACTAGTTGAATAACTATTACTACTTAGTCATCAAAATATTTTTAGTCAAAGCAAGTCAATTAAAACTCGTTGACAGTAAAAGGGTTGTAATACCTACATATTAAAAGTTGTAAGGGGTTAAAGTTCATAATTCTTATATCAAGTGACTATGGGAGGAAGAAAACGTGTTTTGCATGCAAATTTAGATAGACGAGTAATATTGAAAGAATTTAAATAGAATTCTCATTCTCAACTATTTGTACGATATTTGATATTGGGATGTGAATCATCTTTAGTTTTACGTTTTAGCAGATTTCAATCCGACGTAACAGCTATTTAATTAATACAATGTAATGGTACCATATAATAATATTCCACAAATCTCGCACAACGACACCTAGTCTCAAACTTAACAGAGCTTGTATTATGAGTACTAGACAACTGATAATCATAATTATATACTTCTAAATACATTGTTATAGTAAAATTGTACCCAGACACAGAAAAAATTACCGTGCTTATTAAGGATTATTCTCTTCTTTTTGTATAGTTGATTTACAATCTGGTATCAGACTGGTATCTGATTTACAATCTGGTCGTGGCTTAACACATCCTTGAAAAATTCTTCTATGTGCTGGTTTGTTCACGATATTTTCCTTCACCGTTAGCAAGTGATAGTTACTTAGTAATACGCACATGGATTGAAAAGACATTGTGGCGTGCCAGGATTTGAACCTTTGACCTTTGACTTGGCAGTCCAACGGTCATACCTCTAAGCTATCACTTTTGCTGGATATGTTTTTATAAGGTTTGCAATCTGCATATTGTCAATATTGTTGTATGCGTACCGGAGACCTAATGAAATTCCTATAAGTAAACCTCGATAAAACAGACCTCAGTGGCGTGCACTTGAAGAGGCCTATGTCCAGCAGAGGACTGCGATAGGCTGAAGATAAACCTCGATAAAGAGACGAGAAGGCGAAAACAAAAGTTTCTTACAAAAATAACATTAGGAAGATGAGTAAAACTTCAAGGAAGTTTAGGTATAAAATTTTCAAGACTTCAACACATACAACGAAAATTCGGAAGTTCTGAAAATAAATGATAACAAGTACTACAAGATAAGCGCATCAAAAGTACGGTCAGGAACTGCAGAAGTCGGTAACACAATCAACATTTTTAACCAAATAATTGTACACAAATACAAAGCGCTATCATGGTTTTACAAAACAAAATAGCACCTAAAGTATAGTTCTAACACACTAAACTCCAATTTTCAATACGTCACTGGAAAGAAAACTGGTGCATTGAAAATCAGATATGATTGATATTGATTTTTTTGCTGACCGTACTACAAGATAAGCGCAACGAATATACTACTTCACAGTTGAACACATAAAATTAATTCATATAATACAACCCCATAAAGAGATATCTACCAAGGTTATATTAATTTCCCAAAGAAACTTCGAGATAAGGGCGGTACGTAATTTCATTTGCGCCGTTTAAAACTTTAACTTTTAGGAGTCTGATTAAATTTTTAACAATATCTTTAATTTATGGATGTTGTACAAAGTTTTATTGAAGGACTTTATGAGTCAGCGTTATATCATTCTTGGGTATTTTCTTCGTTCATTTTATAATTAAGGTTTTGATGGTAGAGTTTTGTAGCGTATTAAAGTATTTGCTCGTTTATAAGATTAAAGGGAATTAAAATGTGGTCAATCCTAATCTATTGTACTACAATATAAAGCTTCCAGTAAAAATATATCTTTTTTTACCCTACAGGATCTATTTTTAAGTTTTAATGATGCCCCCAAACAGAAACGAATATTGTACCGCTAATAAAGTACCGCCAATTTATTTCTACTTTTTATACAAATTATGTACAATGGCGGACTTAATACTTGAGGCATTCTCCACCAGTCACCCAAACGTTAACACAGTTTTTCTGGTTCATAAAACTACCCATTACCAAAAATCTGTCTGGCAACGCCTTGACATCAGTTTTCAGAGCTGAACCATTATAAAAAAAAACGTAATACACCCTCTTGAAATAATCCAAATCAACGAAAACACAAATTAATTCTCAGCACAAGTATTTAAATTCTCTTACAAACATTGCTAACTGGACGGTCATAACGTGTGTGTAATGTATTTGAGTGTTCCGTTCACTACCTCTACTATGAAACTTTAAACCTACACTATCGCTAATGTGTAAGCGAGACGACGCGCTACATTATGTATAGCGGCGTCACGCTCGCACAACAGCAGGAGGTCTCGTTTACGATATCGTGGTAGAGGGAATAGCTATGGCCAAAGTTCCGGGCTACATGATTAGGACTACAACTAGCCGGGAATATTTTACTTGCGTTTGTTTCAATTTATTTGCTGGTGGCTCCTATTTAATGTGCCGTTGTTTCGGGCTTAATTGAGCGCATTGTCGGCTGTGTACTTTTAGATAGTTTGCCCTAATGTGTAGCTCTGTCTGGCTTGTGTTCAATGGACATAATAAAAACAAAGGAGTCTGGAGTGGATATTTTTGTTATGTTTGTATTTTATGAAAGGAGAGCATTTTATGATTACTTATAAATGTTATTGTTGCATGATTTTTATCATTCCGCGAAAATCTATTACTATAATCTCTTACTTAATAGAGGTATTGATCACGAAATCTTAAAGAAAATGTTATTGTTATTGATGACTGAAAAATAACGTGTTTAAACTCAAAATCATAACGTATATGCATATACATGGATTTATTGTCTGTCAAATTATTATATAGCATGCCCCACTGAACATTGTCATTGTTTTGGCAATTGTTACAAAGTCCATACATAAATACAAGGGAGGGTAAAATGTTTTTACAGATGCTTCTACAAGTTATACGATGGCTATGATGGGAAATGCTCTGTTTCCGCCTGTCATATCGATCGATCGCTGATGTTTTGTCATAAATATTATGCTCTATCTTGTAGAAGAAATTGTGTGTTATGGTTTTGATGATTCTTGTTTAGAATTAAATATTTATCCTACTAATAATATAAACGCCAAAGTTTGTAAATTGATGGATGTTTGTTTCACTTTTACTTTGATCACGGATCAATTTTAATGAAAGATATGGAGGTGACATCTTTGTTAACATATTGGCTACTTTATAACCGGTTGCTTCAGATGTTTTAGCAGTTATAATTGTCATTCGCACGGGTGAACTCGTGGGAAACCGCTACTTGATTATACCATCATAATTCTTTGTTTAGAAATATAAGATTATGCAAAAATTTCTATAGATTTACAATTAAATAGCATTGATGATATTTCATACTTTAGTGTGGAAAATAACACGACAAGTAAATCCTTGACATCTTTTTTGTAAATTTTCAACACTTTACGCTGTCTGTCTAAATACAGTCTTTCAGAACATTATTACCATATATAAATTAACCCAATGACGAATTTACAGCCTACGAACTATCTTAGTAATTTAACGATCATTATCTCCCATTCCTGAATAATAATAGAGTTTCAACTATGCTATAGTTACTCTTAAGATATTGTCATAAGGTTCAAATTTCGCCAGCCGGATTATCTTTGTTAAGTCAAGCTATCATGCATAAGTGTAGGACGGCTTAATTACTTACGTAATTAGGTACTTGCTATTACACAATATTCAATCAATCAAATTAGGGTCTTAGATAATTGAATTGCGGATTTGCAACTGCGTTGGTGATACGTTAAGGAGCATGGATAATGTGCATAGCATTGTATTGTACATAGGTGCATTTACAAAACCTGAAAAGCTAGGAACGTCGAATAATGAAACAGTAAAAAAACCTTACAAAAGATAATATGTCTAGAACATGGACTACCATGATCAAACTTCTAGTACGCAATAACGGGTAAAACTCTGCAATCATGCACATTAAATTTAATACATCTAAAAAAACTGAGGATTAAAACTATAGATGACCTTTCCTTTACGATTATTTTCTTATTTGTTACTCATAAGTTGAGTTGCTATTGAAAGCTGTTTTGTTCTTTTTTGTATTTTCTATTAACAACACATACTCGAGATATGAAGATTAGTGTAATTTACGTATAAAAGTAAACTACGTTATAATTATTACTTACATCCCTATGCACGTATCACCGTCAAAATAAACAGAAAAACTCAAAAACATTATTTGATGAAATTTAAAATCTTAATGAGTCAACACGAGGTGGAAAACAGCAATCATGGCGGGAAATGAACCGTCCTAATGATGTTGTTTTTGAATCATTGCGCAAATTAAAGGACGTTGGTATACCACCTTGCTATGATATTGTACAATGTTGGTGGAATCAGTAACAATAGGTTGACTCAGTATTTTAGTTTAAGAGGTGATAGCAATAAGGGTGATATTGCAATGTCATTTGTTAAAATCGTATCAGATAATAGATTTTTGTGGCGGTCAATTTATAAAGCAATTTTTTTTTTTAATTCTTAATAATTATGTTTAGGGACTTTTATCAAAGTTATTATTTAAAGGTTGTAAGGTCTATATCAACCTCTGGAAAGTTTCTAGTTAAAAAAATAGAGTTGATCCTTAATTACAAGAAATCTGTTAAATTCTTATGTCTGCACCAATACAATTAAGTCTAAGAACATAATCATGAAGGCAATCTATTGTTGGAGACATTTACATGCCTTTATTAGTTACTCTCAAATAACCTTCATATAAGCCTTGTGCAGATCCAAGCTACATTAAGACGAACCCCAAACTCCCAATCAATGTGCTAACAAAGACAGAATCGGTAAGCAATAACGAAAATGACGACACTTCGGCCAGACATTTAATATATTCACCCTCTTGACAATACCTTTACAGTTACGGTAACAAACATGTGTGAACTTCGAACCTAAAGTGTCAAAGAGTAAGTACTAAAGACCACTCAAGTCCACCAACAAGTGCAAGCGAAATTCAACCTTATTGATTTGAAATTTAAGTTGGAGATCTCGAAGTGTGATTGTAAGTGAGTGGTTGACTGTATATAAAGTTACCGAATAGCAAAGTGATTAATATCGAATCCCGAACCGATATCTTAGTCGGTTGATTAAATTCCAGAGTTACAGCCATTCTGAAACGTCGTAAACTTTACATCGATTACACTCAATAATTTCATTGGAAGTTCAGCGTAAGGGATGGGGACTGATTTAATGTATCACCTCACATTGCCTATAGATAGGTTTACATATATATAGTAACTTTACCTCATATTACGTATATAACTTCGGGATCATTGGATTAAACGTGGGTTGGAATGTTATAGCTACGTTAGGTACAAAAGCAATATGAGCTAAGTTTAATATTTATTAGTGTTTGCTAGACCAAACATTCCATATCGGGATTAAATGTTACCCATTCTATCAATTTAATTAAAATATTTTATTGGAGTAGCTCATATTATTTACGCATTCTAAGTTTACTTCAAGGGTTGTTAGTACCTACGACTGTTAAAAAAACGAATGACATAAAATTATGAGGAAATAAAAAAATCTCGTTTAAATATTCTTTATTTTTGTAATACCTTTTTTATGACGTGTAGGCGTGAAAACACATAAAACAATGTATCCATAAATTCTGATTACAAATTCAACACTCAATCTATTCAAAAATATATTTTCCATCGTCCAAAAGCAAATATGGACACAAATCCGTGATAATAACGCGGAATAGAAATATCTAACATGAATTTTAAAATAACGAACGGTTTTTATTTGGAAATTTGTTTGAACAAAAAAGGGAGTTTGCACAAAAATTGAAACACTCATGGTGTGAATATTTCCACATGGCAACAGGATTGTGATTTAATTATCGATGTGGTTATAAAATTTCGTTTTGATTCGGGTCAGTGACTAGATTACTGCTTGTGGTTGAAGCTTTGAACCCAGAAAAAACTAATGAGACTTCATCAATAGTTCCATATTAGTTATTTTAAGACTCCTCATTCAATTCGAATACTTTCACGAAACATTACATTTGGCTACCAACATTAGAATATAAATTGAAACTAAATATAAATTGAAAATATGCTTGAGTCATAATTTTACTTTGTCAGAAGTACTATCCCTAACTAAAAATCGTTGCACTATTTACTATTCGACTCTATAAAATCGGAAAACATAAAACAGCTACTTATCCATTCCGTTTCGATTTGCTAAATAAAATTCGAATTCACGGTTTAAAAAAACCTTAAACAAAAGTTAAAAGGAAAAGCAAAACTTTTTGACTAAAGCAATTCCAATGAATTTTCTCTGACTTCCCCTAACCAAATTACTACCTTATAGATAAAATTCGGACAATGCCCAGAGTTTCTTTGTTCTCCAAAAATACACAACGCAAGTAGCAATACATGTTACAAATCGTCAGGGTCCTGAGTCCCTTTGCATTCACCAAGCTACTACTGATACTAATTCCTCAATTTTCATTTCGATATACATCGCTGCCTCACAATTTAACTTGAATATTGGACTAAACGAAACGCGCAATGGATTTTGTTTTATTAGTAAGGTTTGTAATTTTGTTCACTTTCTTGGTAGAGTCGAAGTCCAGTATACAGCACACACAATTTATTTCAAAAGAGGGACCTGTTTTTGCCGTTAACCTAATGTGTAAATAAATGTGTGCAATAATTAAACACAAAATGGAGTGACGTAAAACTAATTGGTATTAAACCCTACTCTCATGTTTTTCATGTTGTCTAGTAATGAAAGCCATTTGATTTTATTTTTATTTGTAACTGGGTTTGATGGCTGACATTGAGTTGGCTTTTTTATCGTTTGATATAAAGGGTGGAGGATTCTGTAATAAATCGAAACTGTCAAAGGTCGATTGTTTTTTTTTTAACGTGGCGCAGTATGAAGACTTTGTTTACTTTTAAATACAATCCAACTAATTCTATTAAGGATTGCTTCCCACTCAGTTCCCACTACTCTACATAAATTACTTGAAACTAAGAGATAGTGTTTTGTTTAACACATATATTTTATTTTAAGGCAGAATATCTTACATATTAAAGTGCACAAGTGCTTGCAAGTGCATTCTCTTTCCTCAGTCGCGTAAGAAGTAGGTATACATTATTTACCGTCCTACTAATATTATAAAAGTGAATATTTTTTAGTATATATGGATACTGTTCCTCCTGAATCCAGGAGTTAGTTGACACCTAGGACAGACACAGACTATTTTTAACAGACTGCGCCAAGGGGGGCAAATCTGCGGGGAAATGCTTGCAAGATTATAATTGTAACATTAGTCTCATACAATACAATTAACAACGATGACACTATACATGTTTAGTGGATGGGATTCTTCAGAAAGATGCTTAGTACCCCACCTAATTATTAGGGGAGTGCAAAATATGACAGTAATCTTTCTTCAGCCCTCGCCTATTTGTTCCCGCCCTAAAATAACTTTGTTATGAGCAGATGATGTGATATTACGAAGTGGATTTGTTGTGACTAGCTTAAGGTTGCGATTCTGTGTTTTTTCTTGGGTGTAAAATTGTCACGGTTATTATCATTTGTAAAATTATAGGTGTCAAAGTAGGGGCTGATGTTTTATTATTTACAGGGATTCGCGACTAAATCGTCTGTTATAAATACTCACGAATTTTGAGAATTAGATTATTATTCATGGTTACAATAATTTTAATCTTTTTATGGTATAATACATAGACTAACGTTAACGTAACATAACGTTTTATTGTAACACCTACATTGTACTATATTCTAACAAATAAATGATCTTTATCTTTAAACAATTGCAAAACATTTTTTTAAAGAAATTTTAAAGTTTTCTTTTTTCTTCTACCAGAAGGTTTCCCCACAATTTCCGTATAAACTGAATGATTGTTTTTATTTCCATACACAAACTTCCCCAATGTAGTGCGTTGTCAAATATTTACGCCCGTTGCTCTCGTTTGACAAGGGGCAAACAATTTTTCGCTATCTCGCCAAACAGACGTTTTATCACAATGTAATGGCAATAAATTTCCAAATATGTGCTGTCATTCTAAAGAGATCATTTATATATAGGCTGTTATTTATGATGAAAATAACGGGGATTTTGTGTGTGGTGTGAAGGCCCAAGATCTTCAAGGCTAAATGATATAGTAAAAAATGTAAAATTAGTTACTTGAGAAATGGAATCTAATATTTTTTGGTCTACGACTTTTATAGTTTCAAGGTGTAAGTAAGAGATAATGTAAGCTCTACGTATATTTAGGAGCTTCAAAGGAACGGGAGTTAGTTTATCTTAATATATTTTTTTTATCAAATAATAATGATTTAATTTGTTTCAGTTTGCTGGAAGCGTTGAGCTCGCCTAATAAAATTTTGTTCGTATCATATCCAAATCGTAAATTGCATTAGACAGTAAGGGGTTTGAGAACAAGGTAAAAATAACATATTCCCCTGAAATATATCAGTTCCTGATACACAAACCATTGTAACAAAAAAACACACGAGAACACGAGGAAAAACATTCAAGTTCTCAACGTTGTTCAAAACAGCAAAACATTCTCGCTGTGAAGGAGTACTTGACATCCCCTTTCGTTTTTAATAGAGGATCGTTACTACAAGGTGAGAGGGAACGAGAGGGCTCTACGCATTTCTATAGAAATATTGCGTGCCCTAGTTTTACTTTCCATTCACACAATTGTGAAAACGGTTGGTACGAGTAAAAGTAGTTTACTGGGTGCAAGCGTTCTAATGATGTTAGGTCTTGAAATGTTTTTTTATTCGATCCCGTGATACGGGTGGTAAGTGTCCGCTTGTGTGTTAAGATTGTACTCTTTTTATAGGAGTTGTTAAGATGTGTCTTCCTTTGATTGTCGGCTTACTTCCTGTTGATGTTTATTTTTTGCATGTTTTTATATCTTTTTATACTCTGGCTTCGTTATTTCTTGTCTTGCGTTATTTAAAGTAAAAGAAAATATGAAATATATAATCTACCAGCTTTTTTTTCCGTGGCTATCTGCGCGGTCGGTTTTAACTGCAAAGAATTATGCTTAGTTTTTGCAGTCGGGTAGAAAGAAGCCTATGTGTTAAATCAGGGTGTCAACTAACGCGATTCAGTATATCCAAATTGGTTTCGCCATTTAAGCATGAAAAACTCACAAACATCCGTCCATCCACACACACTTTCGCACTTATAATATTAGAAGAAAAAAATTAGGTTAGTTTTTGGAGAGAATTAAGCAAAAAAAAAAAATCTTTATAATTGTAATAATGTAACTGCTATATTTATCACAGCTCTAGGATATTATTACCTCCCGTTATCATTCATTTATGAAGCGTTGCGTGCTCGTTCTGAGTGCACTTTACACATGTATGATAACGAACAAAGTGCGGTTTTATAAAAAGAAAATATACATTGTATGCACTTGATCAAGAATTACTTTTAATTTTACGTGAATTTATTAATTATTTAAGGTTTTTAGGTGGATGGACTTGGGGGAGGCCTTTGCCCAGCAGTGGGACAATATAGGCTAGGAAAAAAAAAAGGTTTTACAACAGTTTCTGCGTGCAATAAACCATGAGTGAAGGACTATATTATGGCATGGACCTACGTAGTCGCAGATCATAGTTTAATCAACGCTTCCGTAAATCAGTGTGAATGGCTTAAAGAACTCGATGTACGATATAGTAGCTTGTTACTGCTCTATAATTATTATAGTCGTCATTTCTAGTTGTATTCTCATTATATTTTTATTTCAATTAAATATCTATTTCAAGGAAAAAGGTGCCAAGTTCAAGGCCGTTGAACTTTGCTTCATCTAATCCTTAATTTAGGATGTCTACTCCGCCAGACGTCGGTCGTTTCGAGTAAAGTAAGTAGATACTAATATTCAGTGACATTCGAGCTGATATAAGACGATGTTACTGTGAGACTGATTAAATCTAGAAAACGAGCGAATCAGCTAAATCGATCCGTCTGCTAAGAATAGTGAAATTCAGTAAGAATATTTTAGGAGTTATGGATTTTTTTCTAAAACCTTAGAGTTTGCTCATCCAAGTTTATATCGTAAAGCAATAACTTGGAGATAAAACGTTATTTTTTGATGAATAATGTTTGGTACTCTTTCACACTTAAACAGCTAAACCAATTTGGATATAATTTGGTATGGAGTTAGTCGACACTTACTGCAAAAGTAGAAAGTTTAAATTTGCAGCTATAATCAAAATCCACCCTTGCGAAGCTACGGGATAAAGCTATTATAAGATTTTGAAAACACCAAAAACCACTAACGTCCTAGTCCAACAGAACTGGTAGCATTAATCTCCCACAACGTGAGCAAACTGTAGGTAACTGAAAGGCGCTATACGAGTAAGAGACACTAAGGAATTAGGTTAATTGCATTCGAGGATCGCATTATGTCACATTACATATCGGGAGCCGTCCAGCCAACCGCTATGCATATTTAAACATACTTTAGAGCATTATTCTCTGTCGCATATACACGTCACATCCAAAAAAAATATTTCACGGAAATTTGACGGGCCTGTTGGTCTAGTGGTTAGAGACCCTGACTGCTAAGTCGGAGGTCGTGGGTTCGATTCCCACCTAGGACAAATGTTTGTGTGATGAGCGCGATCATTTGTTCTGTGTCTGGGTGTGATTTATCTATAATATGTATGTATTTAGAAATATATAAGTATGTTTATTGGATGTCTAGTACTCATAACTCAAGCTACTAAGTATGCCTAACTTGAGACTAGATGGCGTTGTGTAAATGTTGAGAAATATTTATTTATTTAATTAACTTTAATGAACTTGGCGTTGTTTCAATTTGCATATTCGCAACAACTTTTTTTTTCTCTTCAATTATAAGCTTCAAAATGAAGTTAGTTAGTTCAGAGTTTGCTTCAATGTTTTCGAAAGCAATTATGTAGTTTCAATGAATTTATAAAGCTGTTATGGAATTGACATAAGCTGACCTAACTGGCCGGGCTAACAGTTTGCGGATTATATTTTCAGGAAGTTAAATGTATTTGTGCTAGCTAAGTTTGACACGAAATTTTATAATCAGTGCCTGTTTGTGTTTTATAATGTTTCATTAGGAAGCCTTTATGTATAATATATTGGTATTGCACTCATGCAAAGCTGGCACGGGTTGCTAGTTGATTAATATAACATCTATTTAGTAACATCACTGTAACTACTTGTATTTACGTCCACACAAGTAACTGGTATTACTTCTTGGCTAGTTCCACAACCATACAATGTATGGCCTATAAAACGTATTCGCAATAGCGCTTCTATGTTCTCGACTGTATCCTGTTTATAACAAGACTATAATCAGTATACCATTTATTAGCACTAAATTTAACTTGGCTTAACTTGCAATTAATTATTTAACAGTTTTTATACCATCTTCAATAACATTATTAACGTCACGTCACTTGTCAAAAAGGAATGTCATCCACATAAATTTGAAGTTTTCTAATTCTAATTAGATGTAATATAGTAAAAGTTAAAAGGAGAAAGACTATTGTCTTATTTCTCATGTATTATTGAAACCCTAAAGCTGTGATAGCTTAGAGGTAAGACCGTAGGACCGCCCAGTCAATGGTTTCGAGTTCCATCCCACAGCGTGCAACGACTTTTCGAATGTTGTGTGTGTTTTAAAATAAATATCACAGCGCCTGATTTTTCTGCAGTCGTTTCGGATAACTGTCCCATCGGGCTCTGAGAGTAAAGAAACAGAATGCACCTGTGGTTGCGCACACGCTTCTGCATTATAATATGTCCTGCATAGCTGGCTGATGTCATAGTAACACTGGCCACCGCCGTGGCTAAAATCGGTCCGGATATACATATACATACATATGTAGGTATGTTATTTTAACCCATTAAAACTTTTCCTTCCAAAAATGTAATTTTCCACTATTTAATTTAATTGTACATTCATGAACAGTGGTGCCGTATAAATTATTTCGTGTCAATGTGACAACCATTGTTAAGTGCACAATAGTACGAGAATAATGAATGGGTATTGATTTATTTTAATTTGACCAAAATTTTGTGAGGACGAGGTTACAAAGGAATTTAATAATTATTGGCGCGAAAAATGACAAGCAAGATTTATAATAGTGTTGCGTTGTATTTCCTTCGATTGTTTCTTCCAAACAATGTTACTTTGTCTCCTAAATTACCTTTTTAAATTCTATACATTTTTTGAATATTATATGTATAGTAAAAACAATGACGCATTTAATCAGCTTATGCTAATTTTGTATGGTAAACTCCTACCCTAATTTCCAATGCGAAAATTTATAGATTTTTATAAGATTAATTAATTGTTAACATGTGCACAGGGTCTGAGTTTTGTAACTTATAAATATTTTGAAATGCAAAATTAAAAATAGACATGTAATTCCAGTTTCGAGAGTAAATCTCATAAAAAAATTGCAATCGCATGAAAATTTTGGAACATTAAAAATAAATACATTTCTCCATACTTGCGAAGCGAAATTGCTCTCTGAATATTGCAATTGTCCTTTTGCAGAACTGATAATATTACTACAATGGGAGCCCAAATTTTAATTTTATTACGGAATTCCTCGGCCTTTTAAATCGCCTGTGAACAACAAATATGGGTGTTTTAATTACCGCCGCAGGAATTATTGCAGGGTGCAGTAAAATATGCGACTTTATTTATGTTATTGACGTAGTGTATACTAGAAAAGGATGGAGGCGTCGGTTTATAAGTATACTGAAAAAGTAGCAAAGTATTTGATTGTGTTACTAGGATATTAGGAGGTTCTTAAAAGGAATTGGGATATATTTTTCCTAGTAATGGACTGAAAAAGCTTCGAAGGACTAGTAAAACAAAAACACATGTCGCTGTATTGTTGTTTAAAACACAAAAGCACTTACACCTACCAAAAATCGCTCCAAAAACCAATTTAAAAATAAAACTGCCCACAAAAAATATAATAAAATCTCCATCAGTGAATTTACTACGCCATTACAATACAGCGCTCACAAGCGAAAACCTTATGAATAGAAAGCCCACAACGATGTGCCAATAACAGAAAAAACACGCAATACGGAAAGTTATTTCATAGTGAGGTTAAAACCAATTCAAATATTCGATAGACGTGACACAAAACCAATTTGTAGCCGAAACCGATCTCGGCTTGCGACAGTCTATTGTCAGTAGTATGCTGCCGATGCCACTCTCTGACGTACTATTTTTGGGATTCACGAGCACGAGTTTGAATTTTGGAAAATTTTTGGGCTGTGTCCGTGGATTATTTGGGTGGTTTTATATCGCCTTGGTTAATTTCTGTTCTGAATTTAATTCACATTAGGGTTAAACTGAACCCTGAATAAAAACCTTGTATAAAAAATAGTCTTGGAACAACCAAGGGGATAGGGACTTTTTTGGACTTAATTAGTTACTTCAGATAATAAGAATATTGATTAATTGAAACACTAGTGCTATAATTATATCACATAGACACTATTGTTTTCAGTTTTTTTTTTAATGTTTATCAATAATGTAATATGAACAAATTAATGTAAACCAGTCGATTTCATAAAGACTGGTATCATTAATGACCGCTAAACCACATCGAATGCACTGTCACGTTGGACTATTTAGCCAGTTATTAGCCCTGACCTGGCCTGTAGCCAAACATTCAAATTGAAGTGGAAATTGCCGTGTTGGAACATGTATTTAGATGTTATCTGCGACTACGACCCATGAATAAGCTAGAATTATGTCTAAAAGAAAAATGTTAAACTCTTAAATTTGTTTAGCGTGGAATTTGGCAAACGAACTCCGCAATTTGGATTTGGCAAAGTATTCGATTAGTCTACACTTTTGTAAGGAGGTTTAAAGAGCTGTAAGTATTTTGAAAGTTAGAACATACGAAAATACTTAGGATAGGTACACATATATTTGCTAAGTATACAGGCATAAAACATTTATCAGCATCTCCAGATTTATTGTATGCCGCTCAATACCATATAATACAATTTCTACTTTGCTTCCGTTTTCCCGATCATTTGAGGACTTCTTTTTCCCTTTATCTCTACTACTCCTTATCTCGAGACTATAAATATACTCGTAGCAGGTACTCATACTTATTACTGCCACATTTTTAAAGACGTACGAAATCTAACAGATTTATAATATACCTAGAACTACCATCAAGCTAGTCCGCCTCAAACATCACAAAAAGCTTCAAATTACTCAAAAACACAAGAAGACAACTTTAAAACAACGGGAAACTAAGCTATAGAAACGTATATCTTCATAAGTCCCAAAAGCCTTTGCTTGAAGCTAGCAGCGTAAAGGAAGCCACAATTTTAATAGCCTAATAGGCGGGTTTCCTTTACGGGAAAGGCACATTGCAATTCCGAAATATGATTATGGTTCGGCGTATCGTGAATGTAGAGCATATTTCTCGGTTATCGCTTTGTAAGACTGAATGGCGGAAAATTTGCATAAGTAAGTCACTTACGGTGGAATAGTAAACACAACTCAATTATGAGTCGAGATTAAGTTTTATAAATGATGTATGGTTGATGATTGTAGCAGATTATCGCTTCATTTTAATTAGATTGGTTTTGCTAATGAAATATCAAATATCAAATAGCAACTTTATTTAGGTTAACATTATAAAAGATTTTCGGGGAATTTAGAAAAAGGCTGGACTGGTTTTGATATGATTTTATTGACGGATAATTGTTTGTATTGACGGATTGTATTGTTAAGAAATTATTAATGTCTAATTAGAACTGTCTGAGGTTTGAGAAATTATGGTTCCTTGTGGAGAAAAATCGATGATGAGTTCAAAAATTAACTCTCATGGAATTTAACAGGAAAAAACGCGAGAGAAACCGCGAACTCAACTAGTGTAGAATAATCTCGCTTACACCATTCCATTTTTATATTCCCCTCGGTATTAACGCATGAGTTATTATGAAAGGCGAGAACTGAAAGAAATACGCACAGCCTGTTCGAATGAACCAGTGACCGAGCTTAGTTTAAAAGGCAGCACAGTATTATATTACACATTGATTTATATGCCTATGGGACACTAGGTCACGGGGATTAATACCGCGTTATATGTAGTGACAGGATTTTTTTCCTTACTTCTCGTTTCAAAATTGAACTTTTTTGCTCTGCGGAAAGTTTCAAAACTCCTGTAAATGAACTGAGTTAAAAGAGCGAAGAAGATTCTTGTTGCATTTAATAACCATTAATAAATGGTTTGTAATGATATGAATGATAACACTTACATTGATTCAAAGTATCTTAAATCAATGTAGGTATCGTTACTATAGTTTCTCATCCAAAAAACATGGCAAAGCCTGAAAGGCGAATGTTAAAAAAATATTATAATAGAATGATTATGAGTATGAAGTCTATCAATATGTCAATCAGTGTATCAATATGCAAGGACTTTTGAAAAAAAATCGCATCTGTGGATACCGGGTGCCGGTATAGCCATAGAGGTTAGGTAAGCTTAAAAGGTTTATTTGTCTTTGTAGTGCTCATGTCAACGCACTTTGCGGGAATTCCCATTGAGGTTACATATAAGTGGCTATTAAAATAGAGTCAGCAACAGTCTGGGGCTAAATAAGTTGTATTATTTATTATTTAGTTCGGTAGACAGAAACAATTAAAATGATATCAAGAGTACATGTTCAAGGCCAAAACCTGCAATGACGTGTGCTAGTTTGTTACCTGGTGTCGCTTGCTATGTATAATAATATATGTCATTATAAGTGGACATTGTATTCTTAGAAAGAAGTGAAATACTATAATAGCTTGAAATTATTCCGTAAAAGATATTGCACACTCTACTTTAATAGATATAATTAATTTTATATCCTTCGGCCCACTTGGCACACTTTTTTAGCTCCGGAAATTTTTCTGAAGGCAAATAATTTTAATTCAGGAAACTTATCATCTCTTCAAATCGAACTGTCGGTTGACGCTAATCTTCGCTGTATTACACAAATACATTCAAGAAGTCATATTTTTTTGACTTTACATACAAACAAATATTTTTTCAGTATTAGGTAAATACGTGTGCATTTTATCGTAATGACAAAATTAAACAATGTTTGGATAATTCCACTAAAACCTACAAAATAACTAAATTATATGATTCCTGGATATTTACACTGTCATATATAAAATGAAGTAGAAACACATCGAATGGTTTAGTCATGAAAACACTATTTATTTTACTGTATACAATCAATTGGCTTTTGGTAAATATCTTTAAACTAATTTGCGACTTCAAAAGCAATTGTTTTGATTCCTGATTTTCCTAAAACGATTATTTTTTTATTTGACGTGTCTCCGGCTAGTTACAGTTTACGGGGAATCGCAAAAAGACTCTAGTAATAAAATACTCAAAAAAGTTCATACTAAACCATTTCTAACATAACATTTAAAACAAATAATTATTATGCTGTTATTTGTTAAGTGCACATTCATTTAATCTTATTTTACGAGTACATTTCAGGCCATAGATTTAGTACCAGAATGGCATGAAACTGAATATATCAACCCGAAATACATCAAATATTTATCAGTGACGTTTAGTAAGTACAGTCGAAATGGACGGCGGTATGTTAATTTGGAATGCGAAACATTGACTGGAGTTGGCAATAATATGACGGTACGTACCTACATGTATGCTTTTTAGAATAGAATAGAATAGAATACTCTTTATTGTACACCATGGTTACAGCTGTGAAAAAGGAAATTATATCCAGTAAGGGTATAAATGCTTTTTACCTAATATCATAAAATTATGTACTGCTGGCATAGGCGTCCCTCAAATAGTTAATTAGTTACCTAAACCATGCCACTTTGAACCTTAGAGCCTAACATTACGTTTTAAAGTAATGTTACACCGCGTAGTTTCGCGTAGGCCCCCAGAAGTCACAAGATAGGTACGTAAGTAAATAGACTCTTCTAATTTTAGATTTCTTCTTGTAAACTTATACCTAATCATGGATATTCTGTAGTTTAGACACTTTTTGCAGTAACATTTTTGCATACTTTTTTACTGTATTGCGATTAAATTTTACAAGAGTAGGTAATTATTTTAGAAGTAAATGTCAATATATTTCTGTTTTTTAGGTAAAAGTAGCACTGTACGAATATCTAGGCGGTCATTACATACCGACGCCTATCCAGGGAGAGATGAAGTTTTGTGATTTTCTATTAAAAGAGCCTTATTTGGGTCAAATGTATTACAAGCAATTACCTCCCAATATGACATGCCCGTTTCCGGCTGTGAGTATTAATGATAATAATATTTAATGATATCCTTCTACATATTATAAATCCCAGATATAAAAACATAAGATCAGTACATGGCTTGGAATATAGGGATCAGTTCCATGAGTTCTAGAAAGAACTCGCAAAGTCTTAGTTGACTTGACCCATGATCAGAAGGTTAAGCTGTTCCTTGCACAAAGACTTGCCATTGACTTCTCGGCAATTTTCTCGCCATTGACCGACATGACGATATATTTTTTGACGCTTAGTAAATATCATGCTACTTGTTAGTGTATAGGTGTAGATATTTTATATTTACAATTTGAATATATTATGTAACGCTTATTTAAAAAAAAAAGGTTTAAGAGAGTTAAATAATGCATGCATTCATATTTCAGGGAGACTATCATTTAATGAATTTAACGATCAATTTGGACAACTTTCCTTACAACATTCCGTTCACATATTCTTCCTTAATAGTCAAGATTCGCTTGGACATAGAGGGGATCTCAACCGCAAACAGATCGGACATTGCATTCAGATGGAAAACTTTTGATAAACTTACGCAAACTATAAAAGGATCTAAGAAGAAGAAATGGAAAAAGAAGGGAGTGAAATTGATTGGGACGGATAATTATAATGTTTAATAAGACTATAACAAAAATATTACCTACAGCATTTCTAATTGTTCGCGCGTAACGCGAGGATGTTTTACTTGCCTTACTAAAAAAATCGTTTTGGACCCGCATAATACTGCGGGTCAAAAACGGTTTGTTAGTAAGCGATTGTTGCAATTGTGATTCAGAATTTCCGTGAATTCGATAGTGAAAAGGGTTTAGAGTAAACTATTTCTCTACAAAAGATAATTTGTTTTCACACAATATTGTTGTATGAATGCAATATTAGAAGGTTATGCTGAATTTGCAAAACCAAGGCTTAATATCTTAATAAGGTTTAATATCTTGGTTAGAATTAATTTCCCTTGTAAAGGAATCATTTTTCTTCAATACAATAAAAAAAATATTAAAAGCATCTAACAATTGAGGTTCTTTTAAACATATAATACGGCTTTTTATCCAAAACCGTTTTGTAAAGTCTTCTAAAATGTTATGAATGATGTTAACAAATGGTGTTGAAAGGGTATATTGTTATGAGGAACTCACTTAAAATGAGATTTCCCGTTACTTTCTGAATAAAAACGATAATTTTGGTTTACAATTTGAATGTAGACTAATTCTGTATCACGTTTGCAATAGCAACCAATAAACTATTTCAATGGTCAATCTATAACGGTAGCGTAAACAAAGTTACTCAGTACTAATAACGAAACAAGATGCAAGCAGCCTCGCGTCCACAAGCAGTTCATTACTTTGAATGGTCAGTCAGATTCTGGCAAGTTCCACCGGGCAGTTGCCAACATCGTAACGAACATAGAGCTGAAACAAAGAGGTTCTTATTACTGAGATAGTATTATAAATTGCAGAACTCCTTTGTTTAGCTGTAGAGTAAATCTAAGAGTATTACACAAGTGTAACAAGATAGCAGTTGTAGTAGGTTGGGGAGAAATTCAATTGAAGTAAGTTTTTAGAAGGATAGAAGTTGCTCTTCTTTTTTTTTACTTCAATTATTTATCATTTCTTGTACAATAAAATATGTGCAGTGGTGGACTTAATACCTGAGGTATTCAAATAGTCAAAAGTTTAGTGAAACGTCTTGTACAATTTGAATGATTAAAATCAAGATTTTTTTTGCATTGTAAACAATTGAAAGTTGTAACTGATTTAGTAGTTTTTGTGATACCTCTTTCTGTATCTAGCTGCTCTTATAAAAAGAGTTAGCATAAATTAGTTAGATACCTAGAACCAGGTCTTAAGTTATAGTTAAATGTGCTAAATGAATCGTTACGATCCCACATTTTCATTATTCTGAGACTCGAAGCTGCCCCCAATTGGTTAGGAAATAACCCAAAAGGGAATAGGCTAAGCAAAAATAACTCTACTGACCCAAATAAAACTCAAATCAAACATTCGTAAGTACTAAAGAACAAGTCAAACAGAAAATCCTAAGAACCATTTAGCAATAAGTAACAATGATACCCATCTCCAAAAGCGAGTAATGAAAACGTACAACTATATATTTTTATGAAGCCGTTTCAGACACTATCTGTCGTTCCGGCTCACCGGCCCGAGACGATTCCGGTTTATCGCGAAACCGTGCGGCCGCGGTTACTTTGTCACATATTTTATACAGCCCTTTAAATTCTTTGTGGTTTCCCATCAGGAACTTGACTGGCTTTAAGTCTGACCGACCCAACAGGAGCATCTGACGTTTCATTCTAGGTGCTTTGTGTGAATTTTATTTTAAATTTTATGCTTCACCTACAGTGGGCTGTCAACGGTAAAATGTCAATGAATAAAAACTTTATTGTCGTTTTGCTCGTATTTTATTGTCATTTTCAGGTTAAAAGGCCGTCTGTAATGTCGATATTATATTTTTCGTTTACGTTTTTATTCATTTAAAATGATTCAGAAACATCGCTTTATTCGATTCAATTAAAATTATTATTGGTTTACGAAAACATTATATCAATTTAGCAAATACGAAAGGTTTTAAAGTTATTGTTGGAGATGTTTTTTTCACTGAAAGGTGTCCTGCAATAGATATTTCAATGTAAAGGGCATAAAAAAAGTACTTTTTGAACTACGTATATACGTAGCACACATTGTCATTGTATCGTACCTTAATTCAAGCTACAGTAGCCAAAACATATAGGATATAATAATATGTTCACACATACTAGCCTAAAAATCCTCGCTAACGTGAGTCCTATCGAATGACGTTAATAAATCGATACCATGATTGTATTAGTCGTTCGTGCCGTGGCCTGGTAACAGCAGATTTGCGTTACTGCAGTCCGGCTAACTAATCCTGTAGCTACGGTTTTAATTAACTCAGGTGGAGCTGGAGGCCAAAAACTAATATTGCGTTTTGACATGGTGCGAATTAGGAAAAAAGGTTTGATTTTTTAATTATAAATGTTGATGGAAGTAGAAGGTATGATTTAATCTCTTCCCTCGTTGGCGTAGAAGAAAAGTAGAGTAGAGGATAGTAAATACCTACGTTTTGTAATTAGAGATAAGTAGAATAAGGTATATTAGTTATTAGCTGCTCTATCGCATTGGGTTATAAACCTGTAATGATTATAATAATGTCCGGACCGGCCACGGCGGCGGCTCGTGCTATTATGACACCAGCCAGCTACGCGGGACATACTACAGTGCAAAAGCACGTGCATAAACACAGGTACACTCTCTTTTCCTTTCCTCTCATAGTCGATACCTACAAATGCTTTTGATAGGAATAAAGGACCTTATTCGGGAGTCTGTGGCAATACTGTTGACAAGACGTCAACTTAACTTCTCCCAATTAATTAATTCAAAATAATTGTAAATCTTGTATTTTAATAGGTCTAAATATCGTTTTTATAAGTAATATTTATTAGTGATTGGTCTGGCAGTGTTATTATGTCGTGATTTGATCTACTTTAGTGTATAAAGTGATTTAAACTTGTGACAAGTTTCGCTGTCAAACTAAGTTAAACTTTAACGAACATTGTAAAGTGCATTGTCATCATAAACTTGTGTGTAAGTGTTTATTATTACGTTTACTACTATTTTGCATACTCTCGGTACGTAAGTAAGAACTCTAAGAAAATTATTATAACACTTACACCCTAACCTGTTGCATATTCCCACACAAACTTAGTATAATATAACGACCTTTAGGTTTGTCACTTGTCCCTTTTATTTATTGAAATGGACAGAGTGATGACCAGGAGGGGCGCTGCTCGCTTGGAGGAATCCAAACTCCAACTAACTTTGAAAGAGCTAAGTAAATATAAGAACTTGTGTGAGGAGTTGCAAAAGGAACAGGATGACAATGAGAAGGAAGTGCTACATATTTTGAATAGTAACAGTAAACTCAAAAGTGAAATGGCAGAACTTCATTGTCAATTATTAAATGTCACCGAGGAAAGGGACAGATTCAAGCATTTAGTGGATCAGTTTGACCAGTGCAGCGATGAGTTTGATTTAACACTCAGGCACAACGCTGAACTGAAAAGTAGATTAAGTGTCGCCCAGGACACCATTCTCGCGATGGACTTGGCCAGCCAGAAGACTCAGACAGAGCGCACAGATGCACTGTTTGATAAACTGGTTGGTAAAGCTCCTTCTGCCAACTCACTTTTGGGTAAACAAATAGAGGTAATCGACCTAACTAGTGATAATACTATTACATCAGACTCACATAATCAACAAATAAAATGTAGTAGAAACAAGTTAAAGAAATATGTAAAGATAAACAAATACATCAAAAAGACACAAAAACTTATAAAAACCAACAAAAACTGTTTTAACAGTAATTTTAAAACTATAAGCAAATGTAATCTCCTTAGGTCTAACTTTGAAAGTAATAAGATAAAATATGAGGCTGATATACAACACCTTCAGTCAGAGATTCTCCACCTACAAGATTCCTTAACTAATATCACCTTAAAATATGACACATCTCAGAAGGAAATTGGGGAATATATACTGGCAATGAATGGCTTGGTGGATCTATGTAGTGAGAATGAGAGGATGTACAACTCCTTGTTAAGCAGTCAAACACCAGACTGTCAAGCGGGTCTACCGGGCTGTTCACAACCAGCTATGTCTCTGGAGTCAATACAACCTTTGACTCAACCTGGGGAGCCGTGTAACAGTCTCCTTAGCACTTCCTTCGACACACATCATATAAATAAAAATGTACCAACAAATATGAAAAATAACAACAAAATAATGATGTTTTGTGATGAAATTGGTCAAAACATGTCACATAAACTATACAAACATTTAGGAGGACAGGTAATAAATTGTTGTATGCCTGCAGCTGATTATAAGCAAATATTAGATAAGATACTAAGTAGTAGCTATTGTCCATCTACTACTATAATTGTTTTAATTGGGAGAAGAGGTAATGCTAGTGTAAATATGATTAAAAATTATTTTGATGGTTTACTTAAATTAAATGTAAACAAAATTATTTTATATGCTTTTCCCTATGGTAAAGGGTTGTCACAGACTGAAAACAATATTAGAAACAGATGCAATATGAAATTGCATACAATGACTTTGTATAGCAAGCAATTTGAATTTATTGACACTAATGTACTCATTAGTAATAATTATTTTATGACAAAAGATAGTTATTATCTTTCTAATTATTATAAGGGACAGATAGCAAATTCGCTATCTTATTGTATTTTAAACAAAGCCAATTGCTTGGCTAAACACACAGCTCCTATTGAGCAGTTAAATAACAGCAACTTTTCTTGTACAACCTTGGAATTTGTTCCAAGTAATTTAAATTAGATTTTAAGACAACAGAGTCAACCTCTGGCAATAATTGTCAACGTTTACCTGATCCTTCAATCTCCTTGAATGTTAGTAATAAAACTAGTAATAAACACATTTTAAGCATTGTTCATCAAAACATTCAGGGTTTGATGGGTAAGGAACTGGAGTTGGAGTTGTTCATGAACTGTAATAGTGTTGATATTTTATGTATTACCGAACATTGGTTAAAAAACTACCAGTTCATGTTCAGTTTCAATAACCATCAGGTGGCAAGTTCGTTCAGCAGAGTAAACTTGATACGTGGAGGATCATTAATTTTTATTCGTAATAATATTAAATACAAAGAACGCACCGATATTGTGAGTTTGTCTGTTGAGCGAGTTGCTGAGATAGCATGTATTGAGCTTGAGCGGTTTGTTGTATTAAGTGTGTACAGGCCCCCATGTGCTTTGTATGATACATTTGAAAAAATACTAGAAGAAGTTTTATTCAAGATTTCTAATACTAACAAAACGATTGCTGTCTGTGGAGACTTTAATATCAACTTATTAGAAAAATCTGTTACTGTAGATAAATTCTTAACATTATTTAAATCATACAATTTATACTGCACATTTCTTGAGCCAACTCGAATAACTGCCTCTAGTGCTACCTGTATTGATAATATTTTTACAAACATTAAGCCAGTTTCCCATTCTGTTATCAATGTACTTGACTCTGATCATTGTGGCCAGCTGATTTCATTTACTAATGATAATATTAAAAATTTGAGAAAAAATGTAAAATTTGTTCCGGTGAATAAATATCGTTTGGAACTTTTTAATACGAATTTAGATGTAAAATTGTCTGGTTTGCCCTATCACAATAACCCAAATCAAGCTTACTCTTTATTGTTCAACTTGATTAATTCTGAGTTTAAGAAGATTTTTACACCCAAATCAGTATCTGTAAGCGATCGTATTGTGTTTAGTGATTGGGCAACACCTGGTATTTTTAAAAGTAGATTAAGATTATTTGAGTTGTATAATGAAAGGAAAACTAATCATAGCAATTTCTTTAAAGAGTATGTTAGGAGTTATTCTAAGATATTTAAAAGAGTCTGTGCCACCGCGAAGTCAATGCACATTAAAAATAAGATAAAGTCATCCGGAAATAAAATAAAGACTACGTGGAACATTATTAACTCGGAAATTGGAAAGACTACTTTTAGGAATAAGGATTTTCACCTTAAAATTAATAATGTAGATGTGTGCGCGGATATGGAGGTAGCAACTGAGTTTGAAAAATTTTTCACAAATATTCCTATCTTAACAACTAGAACTCTGTTGTCGTCTTCCAGCTCCGCATACTCTATACTTCAAGAAAGTGTCGAGGAGTGTGGCACAAGTTTTGAATTTACCGTTGTTAGCCCCAAAGACATCTTAGATTCGTTTAAGGATATTGAAGTTAAGAAAACCGCTGATCTTTGGGGGCTGTCAGTATTTATAATATCCTCGATCATAAAATCTATCTCACCATTCCTGGCAATTGTGTTCAACTCTTGTGTCGCATCTGGTGTGTTTCCAGACCTTATGAAGTTAAGTAAAGTGATTCCACTATTCAAATCAGGCAGTACAACCGATCCGACTAATTTTCGACCAATCTCAATTTTGCCCACTTTGAGCAAAATTTTTGAGAAATTAATTTTAAACCAAATGCTGAGACATTTTAATAGACACCATCTGTTTCACTCAAAGCAATTTGGATTTACCAAGGGTCGGTCTACTGCAGATGCGGGTGTGGAGTTACTCAAAAATGTGTATGAAGCTTGGGAGAATTCGCAGGACGCTTTGGGTATATTCTGCGACTTGTCCAAAGCTTTTGATTGCGTATGTCACGATACACTCATCAGGAAGCTGCACCACTATGGAATTAGAAATAGGTCGCTACAACTTTTGAGCTCTTATTTGGGCAATCGAGTTCAAAGAGTAGATGTAAACGGCAAACAATCTGAAGGATATGTGGTTACAATGGGTGTTCCGCAGGGTTCAATATTAGGACCTTTTTTATTTCTTATTTACATCAATGATTTACCCTTTCATATAAGGGATAATCATAAGATTTTACTTTTTGCAGACGACACTTCTCTTGTCTTTAAAATTAAGCGCCAACTTAAAAACTTTGACGACATTAATACTGCACTGGCTAAGGTTATTCATTGGTTCAATATCAATAACCTTCTTTTAAATCCTAGTAAAACAAAGTCAATTAAATTTTCAACGCCTAATGTGAGGCACTTAGATACCAATGTACAACTGAATGGACTAAAATTGGACCCTGTTGAGTCAACTGTATTTCTTGGTATAACTGTCGATGCCAAACTACAGTGGGGCCCTCACATTAATAAACTATCCGGCAAGCTCAGTTCAGCTGCCTATGCTGTAAAAAAAATCAGACAGATAACTGATGTAGATACAGCCAGAATAGTCTATTTTAGTTACTTTCATAGTGTTATGACGTACGGCATTCTCCTGTGGGGAAGCTGTGCCGATATTAATTCAATTTTTGTGTTAAAAAAAAGGGCTGTACGCGCTATTTACAATTTGGGCCCAAGAATTTCTCTCCGAGAGAAATTCAAAGAGATAGATATTCTGACTGTAGCTTCACAATATATATATGAGAACCTAATGTATGTTCATAAAAACGAATCAAACTTTGTGAAAATGTCTGATATACATTCAGTTAATACAAGAAACAAACACAATTTAGCCGTTCATGCTACTCGTCTCCATAGAGTAAGCAACTCGTTCATGGGTCAATGTATACGCTTTTACAACAAGTTACCCATTAGTTATCGTAACTTACCAATCAGGAAATTTTAAAGTTGTATTAAATCTAAACTATCCAAAAAAGGATATTACACAATTTTAGATTATTTAAGTGATAAAAACGCTTGGGATTGAGCTGCTCGCTTATACAGCTATCGTTTATTTCCATGACTTGACTTGTTTTGTGCTTTTGCATATACACATATACAATTTGACATGTTTTGTGCTTTTGCATATATTCATATACAATTTAGACATGTTTTGTGCTTTTGCATATAATCATTTATATTTAGACAATATGTATTATTTTAAATTGTTTTGTGTACCTACTTATAATTACATTTGTTTATGTTACAATTGTCTGGACTTTAAAAGAGACAGAGACCCCTGAGTTTGTTTCGACATTTCTTCTCAGGGTAGTCAGTTAGGAAATGTCGAATTCAGCGAGCTTGAAACATATTTGACATGTAAAAGTGATAAAAATTGTCCTACTTACAGAATAAATGATTTCATTTCATTTATTTGGTTGCAGTTTTTATATGTTTGAAACATCGTATACAATTTTTGAAACGTTTGAAGAACATTAAATTTTGTTTACAAATACAAGGTACCTTTAGAAAATTGATGAAGTCGATGCACTGGAATCAAATTGCCGATCTTTTGTTCCTGTGAATGACGGGAATATGTTCTATACATGTTATATTTGGAAGTTGGGAACCCTTGTATGGGAAATACAATAACGGTATGTTACAACGTCATTGAGGGAGAGAGGCATTGTGGTCAAGACAAGCTTGTGTTCTGTAGCTAGATTTAGGTTAGAATATAACAAGCTTGGTAACAGGTTTGTTTACTAAATGTTTCTTTCTAAATGCAGAAGTTGCTAGTGATATTTTTGATATCTTAAACACTTATTTGAAAGATTCTACTCGACTACCCGATGTTTGAAAATAATAAATTTAATGACGTTACTCCATAATATCCAAGTAGAACGAGACGAACATACGGATCAAGGAATATAAAAGAATTAATCGTTAAAAGTATTTATTAACCACAGTGTTAATATGAAACTTTGTTTCATAATTTAATTTTAAATTTGAATGATTTTCATTTATCTTTTCTCATGTAGTAGAGTAGATGTAATATATTTTTTAAACAAGCAAAGAGTGTCCAACTCTTTCCAGAAAGATTTTGCCAGTCTCGATTTTTAACTCAAACATCATACGGCGAACTGGCAAAGCAGAGAAAAAAGTTAATATACTGTACAGTAAATAATGCAATCCTTAATATATGGGATGTCCGGTCTCAGGGCAAGATTCCAACGAAAAATAACAACTTCATCCCATTTGAATACGATGAAAAGCCAAACGGTATGCATTATTCATTTTAGGAGAGACTCTGGGAGCTCGCATATGATAAAATTTATTATAAGTGCACGCAATGTTATGATGTGGTAGAAATGAATGAATCACCCCCGTTTTAATCCTGAGAACTGGAATGACGTGCTCATTGTGGATGGAAAGGTCTGTGAAGTCTGTAGCAAGAATATCCTTTTATCATTTTCGGACAGAATTCTACCGGATGACTACACATTTTGGGAAAAGCAAAGCCGCAAGAAAGTATTGTGAAGATGTGTGGAATAGTACGAGAATGTCGCTAGACGTTTCAGCTGCCAAAAGATTCACTTACGTCAATTTTCAACAGGTGGAATTTGACGTCGCAAGTTATGACATAAGGCGGCTTCATTGAAAAAAAAAACTATTATGTAAACGTTAAGCCATGTCGTATCGACCACGAACGCCTATGTACGAGTATATAGCAATACATGTTTAAACAAAGTTTGTAAATATATTTCTATGTAGCCTATCAAAGATCCCACTGCTGGGCAAATACCTTCCTTTTCCCATTCCAAACCTCCCTGTATTTTGCGATTTCTAACCACGTGTGACCTGCATATGTCTGAAAAGATCATGAAGCCACCTTCGTCGCGGACGACCACAACGAAATAAAAATAAATGAATCATGAATTAAAAATTAAAAACATGCTCCTTCTCCCGTAAATGAATATTAAAAGACTAAGCTGGGTTCATTATTCTGTCACTGGCTCAACAGTCCATCAAAACAGGAAAGACGCCAAAAATAAATTAACAAAGCCACTGTGGTGCTAACAATTTGTCTCGTCTATCATTTGTCTGGCTATTTGGTTAAACCTCATCTGCTTCGGACAGGGAAGGGAGCAAAAACATCGAGGGAACTTATTCCGTTTACTTCCTACGAAAATCTTCTCAAACACTCACACAGGGACGTCACTCACATTCTTTGACGCACACTTGCACACCGCGAATACAGGGTGGCTGGTAAAGGAGGATGTCATGCAAGAGACAGCATCTTAACATTGTACATTTGTTTTTAATTTTGTTATTAATAAATGTAATTTTCTTGTTAATTTTAAGCGAAAATTGTCACCCCCTTTTTTCCTTACTTTTTCACTGACGGAAATTTCTTTATTAAGTAACGAACCTGTAATGATGACAATAATGTCTGGACCGATTTCGGCTACGGCAGCCAGTGTCACTATGACACCAGCCAGCTACTGTGTTTTTGGAATACAATTTTGGGCAGCAAGACGAAGTGGTAAGTTTGTATCAAAGTTAGAAAAAAGTTTCGATATTATCTTGGGCATGACAAAAAATATACACGTGCTGCATGCTTTTAATCTAGATTAAAACAGAAAAGGTTGTAATAAAATTTCCACTTCAAATGGAGTTATTTCTGTACTGGGTCTATTAGCGAGGTATGCGCAGAGAAGCGCACGCTGCAAAAATGATTAAACATTTTTCACAAGTTTGTGTTTTAGATTTTATTAAGTTCTGGTATTCAATTAAATCTAATATGAAGCTATAGTCATTATGGAAGTGGCTAGTGCTAGCTAGTGACATAAAATTAGGTAAATATCTAATAGGTCAGGGAAAAAGTCTTTTCGCATTATAGTATGTATGAACTTGTAATAAAATCTTTCTCTCTCTAATAAAATTAGAATTTGGAATTATGTTCTTTAAAATTTTAACTTTCAATTATACCAAAACCAGCCAGATACAAATACTATAGCCAAAAAGATTTTATTACAAGTTCATACATACTATAATGCGAAAAAAACTTTTTCCCCGGCCTAATATATTATATAGGTAGATACTCGTAGCTTGTCTCATGAATCTGTGTAATTATATTTAGGAAATGTATCTTTTGATGACGTAAATATTAATCATCAATCTAGCCCTTAAGGCAGTCTATATCAGTTTGTTTAGACAAACAAAAATTCTATACTAATATATTATATAGGTAGATACTCGTAGCTTGTCTCATGAATCTGTGTAATTATATTTAGGAAATGTATCTTTTGATGACGTAAATATTAATCATCAATCTAGCCCTTAAGGCAGTCTATATCAGTTTGTTTAGACAAACAAAAATTCTATACTAATATTTTACAGGAAGTATTTTTATAGAGCAACCAACAAAACATGCTCGTTTTACTACATTACTATACACAACGAGATAAAATATAGCCCACAATTCTTCTTTCGCGCAGACACCCTGTATAGTGTATACGCCATAAATATGAGCGTACCCAATCGGTTTATGCAGATCGGGTTCAAGTGTGCGTGCTTTCATCGTGAAGTTAGCAGTGAATCATGTTATTATCTGTGGAGCCACTTCACTTTTCAGAGATGATTGATGGTTGTAGTGTGGCTGACTTCGCGACACTTGTGGGTTTTTAGTGCAGGGGTGAGAAAGCGAGAAAACATATGGTGTAGATATGAGAAATGTTGTATTAAAAGAAGAAATTACTGCACGTCTCTTAGAATGGTAATCTTAAACTGCGGACTAGTTTGTAATATTATTTGTAAAGCGATAAATGCATGTAAAATATTTTTTTTAGATTTATGTAACTGGTTTGCACCTACTTCTTAATGAACGTGTAATAAAGTCTATGTGGAGTTTTAACTATATTTTTTTCCTATACTGCTGTATGTTGTGTTCATTTATGAATTCAAATGAACATATTATTATAATATATGAGGGTTGTTGCATGGAGAAAGTCGTTGGTATCGAACACTGAAGAGTAATTACACTGCCTCGAGTACGAAGAGCGACTTTTAGACTGTTACTGTTTTAGTTTTTCGCTAACATAACGAAATAATAGTTCGTATGTAGGTATTATTTCTTAGGAATACATCATAATTTCATATTCTATAGTTAAATGATTTTCCTAAGAAACGGATGAAATTACATTACCTTTTTTTCTTCGTATAAATGCACTCTTAACGGTTATAACATCGTAAAAGGGGGTAAAAGCCTACGGCTGGCAATCGCAATAGAAAACCATTTCCCTACGTTTGTTTCTCTTGAGAAAAATAAATGCCTTTTTATTGCGGAAAAGTAAAACAGATCGCGTTTATGATAAAATCAGGAATTTTTTGGGAAAGTAAAAATTATGGAATGTCAGCGAAATTGCGTATTTTTTGTAACGTATTAAAACAGCTGCCTACAAAAGGAAAAGATGAACTTGTAAGTTAACAACCACGTTTTTTACCCGACTGCGCCAGAAGGAGGATTATGTTTTTCGAAAGTACGTATGTTTTCTCATACAAAAAGTTTTTTTTGTCTACAAAAAAGAAAATAATATCTTCCCAGTACGTAAAGTGCAGAATGAAGAATGCCTTAGGCATTAAGTCCGCCATTGTACATTATTTGTATAAGAAGCATAAATAAATAAAGTAGGTAAGCTAGACGAATGAACACGTAAATTTATCCATAACATCTTTTACTTCGTTTACATAACAAGCTACATGTGTAGCAAAACCATGACAGGTTTTAATTATATATCTGTCAATGAACAATACCCGACATTATTTCCCTTATTCAAATTAATTAGTTTGTAATGTCATAATTAATTTTACCCATTTCTCGACAGCTGTCAAAATTGACGGCTCAATCTATTTATGCGTCATACAGTATAAATGTATACAGTAGTTTAACTTAACCGCTTCTATAAAATAAATGCTTACGTTAGTGCGATACGTGACAGCGATAGGGCTGCCCACCAACCGCATTTTAGTTTCATCAACAACACACCCTCCGTTCGTCACTGCGAGACGCTCGCGACTGTATCATGCCACGGTATGGTCGCGATCCGATAGTGTAGGCATAACTCACGTTACACCCGTTGGTATGAAGACTTCATACCGTATTACATTATTATACTATGGTCACACGGTCAGCTCAATTTAAATACTTGAAAACCCGCAGAACCTCCATCATATCAAATGTACAACGGGAAGAATGTACAGCGAATTAATTCAATTAAATTGAATATGTATTCATTACAGGAATTAATTTAATCCGAGCTATTGAACCCGCGAATGGCGTCAAATTCAGGATTTCAATTAACTACGTCGTGTAGTGTTGTGTAAACAAAGGTTTGATGGGAATCCCTTATTAAAATAATATTACTATGTGACACTAGCTTTGAAGCTCAAGTATGTATGAACTAGGCTAAAGTTTATATTCTCGTAAGTATTCGATATAAGATGGTTTTAAGAGTTTAAAGCACTGGGCACACGTACCTAAGTACGTGTGCCCAGTGCTTTCAAATTAGTTAATGTGAATAAAAAAAAATTCTACATATTAAGCAGATTTCTTTAAGCTGTGTCATCTGCATGAAAAAGTAATGTATTATACTCAAATGTCAAACATTTAAAATTAGAAAAATATCTACGAATGTCAATTTAGTTAGTATGAAAGTACTTGAGTTTAATGTAGTTTATAAATAATATGAACGATGCAAAGAAAAAAAAAACAATTAACTAGAATGTTGAAGGCACACAAAACAAAATATCATTTACTAAAATTTGTATTATTTATGAATCTAATTAAAGTACTCATTACAGAATTTACCTACAAATAATAGGTTAAAACACTAGGTGTAGACACTAAGGCACAGAAACTTGGTATAGATACTAGGCATATATAGCAGGGTATTATATTGTCCAAGTGCATGCGAAAACTATTAATTAGGCGAACTCAACATGTATCCTAATTTAAGAGAGATGGAGCGAGTTTCATAATTACGGGAGGCGAAACTCTAGCGTCGGCATTGTAACTAAAGAGTTTATTCGTCACAATTATTTTAATTCTAAACTAAGTTCTGTTATGTAGTCTACTACACTTTATAATATAAGACCTAAACTAACATGTGGAATGCAATAAATATTTAAGTATTGAGTTCTAAGCGGTATTATTTTTAGGGATCACTCGATGACATTCGAAGTTTTAAGGACTTTATCGTCGTGGTATTTGCTGTAAGAATTTATTTCAAATTTCGGTAGCTTAAAAGAAAATCAATATGGCGGAATGCAATGTGGCTATCTTTAAACCCAATTTTTGGATTACCATCCTGCCGAGCTATAAGAGAACAGAGAGTATATCTGAGTATGTGTATACGCTTTTGCACTATAACATGTGTCGCGTTGCTGGTCGGTGACTTGATACTTGGTGGTGGGATCCATTCTCCACACGTAGTCTCTAGTGACTTATTGTGCGTGTAGTGGTGTCAGGAGAGGCTAATCCAGCCAGCCCAACGCCCTCCAGAAGCGCAAAAGTTTCCTAGGACTTTCGCAGGCCTCTGAAATGGAGCTCGGTGTACCGAGTCCTTCAGCCAGGTAGTAAGCCACTTCCGTGCATTCCAGGATCACAAGAGAGGCCGACTGGCTGGTAACACTAGCTTAGTACTTATTCGTACATTATAATTTTACAAAATTTTAAATTATGTGCACGGAACTCTCAGCTCTGGCATCCGATTCATGCTTTTTGGTTATTATTCAGTTAAGAACCAGATGAAAGCAATGTTTTTAACGTTTACGAGTGGTTTGCCCCGCGGCGCTCTTCGGTAAAGCTTTTTAAGTTCTTACTTGACAGTGTCGAAGACGGCTGTACTGTTATTTCAATTCGTAAAATAAACGCTTCAGTGCTTGATAGTATATTTATGTAAAAAATGTTTTTTTTTTTATATTTTTCTCTTTGTGTTTAATTGTGCGTACATACGTATTCCGTTTAATACATTGTTCTATTTATATGTAAATTTCGTTTATCTTTTTAAATCAAAGGTTAATAAGTACCTACATATTGAAAACACGAAACCAGTATTCAAAAAGGTTGCACAAAGTACCAACAAATAAACAAAAATTGTAACCAAACAAAAATATTTGTAAGTAATCTAAAGAAACTCGTTGTAAAGACGTGTCTTCACGAGCAATAGTTATAGACACAATCTTGGCAGAGTATCAACAGCCTCGAAATAACGGGCGTCGTAATATAAAACTCGGGAAGGAATTTCGCTAATCTTCCGAAGTAGTTTTCCAGTACCATATGGGCCTTTTTTAATGAAAACGCGGCCTAATACACACCAGTTGTACCATAGAGATTGGAATTGAAAAATAAAATTGGCACTACCCCAATTTTTCGCTTCAATAAATGCAGTTCAGTGCGATTGTGTAGACTGTGTACTGCTGTACTTTTGTTTTCCGACCTAGGGCTGTACTACCACCTCTCAAAATAAGAAAGCAGTAGTTGTGGAAGCGAGATAGCAACACGGCGTAGAGCAGCGTCTCTCTTCCACACTTCTATCATATTAAGTTTAAGAGCTGGTGGTAGGGCCACAGTAACTTACTCTGAGGAAGTATGCCAATTGAAAATAGTTGTTTGTTTTTCTTTTTAAAGGACTACCGTTTTTTGTTTGTCTGAGTGGCCAATTGAGATTCTTCGTCGAGTGAATTAAGTCGATTCGTCAATTGGATGTTCGATTTCATTTTGAGTTTGCTTTATTTATTTACAAGTCCTATTCTCTGCTATTAAAAGGTTAAGATGATTTAATGGTTGCAATAATATAAGATTGTTGATGTAAATAACACACGGCTTTTTGGGTAGATGAGCAAAAATGTATATGACATCAATTAGTCGTACTATTAGCGTTAAATTTAATTACGTTCGTAGCAAACTATCAAATAAATTAATTTTAGTAGATACGTTTAATCAAATTCGATGTTTCTAACTAATTTCGTCACAACTAATTTCAATTGAAACCTATTTCGAAAGCCATCGAAACCAGTGATAGCAAGAAGTTCACAAGTTGAACAAGTCTGGGGGCCTACCACCACTTCTTAAAGGAGAATGTCGCTATTGTGAAAGCGAGACAGAGCTATATACAACGTAGAGCGTCATCTCTCTCACACAACCATGAACAGTCTTAGTTCGGTGGTGTTGGGTGCTATGGTAGTGGGTGAGTTTAGTTTGAAAATACTCACGTTAGCACTAAGGTGACCTACATTAATGATACACTGAAACTTAGTGAAACTTTCGGGTTGTTCAACTAATTTTATGCCAACCCAAGTCTTAGAACTTAATGTATTAAACAATGGAGTCGTCGACTTGGCCAGCTGACTAAAGATATCTTGATGTCTTAAGTTAGGATCGTCTTTTGAAAGACAATTTTGTAATATGTGATAAATATGACTATGAACAAAAAACCTACTGAATTTGAACCATAGCTTAATCTTGACACAATCCTACTAATATTTTAAATGTGAAAGTTTGTGAGTATGGATGTTTGTTACTCTTTCACGCTTAAATAGCTGGATCAATTTTGATGAAATTCGGTATGAAATTAGCTGACATCCTGAATTAACACATAGGATGTTGTAACCGACTGCGCTAAAATGGGTACCTACCTAATGTTTTTGCAATTATTTGCGCGGCAACGGCTACTAGTTACTTCATATAAAACTATTACATTTTTTACACGTACCTATACACACGCAACAAAAGAGGTTACATTACATTATAAATCGACAACTTAAAGGCAGATATTTTATAAAAGCCATGTATTAAAATAATTGCTTCTGATAAGGGGTTATTATATAGGATACGGTACAGGAAGTAGCGCACAATTATAGGGCTATTATCGCTAATTGATCAATGAATTTTGTATAATGGACTCCGGTAAAGTGAAAAGTTACTGGACACGTATTATAATCATTATAACATGAATCAATTTGTTTGTTCGATAAATGAAGGGTTTTTTTGTTAAAGTTGTTTCCTTTTTAGATATCATTGTAAAATGTAGGTACTAACGCAGTGATTTTTTGGGCTATGCCATTGGCAATCCTTAAGTCTTAAATTAATATGGGTTCTACCAACAGCAAATAATCCGAGAATTAATTTAAAATATTAACCAATTATTGTAAATTAATTATTACAATTTTATATTTAAATCATTCATAATTATAATTATGGTCCACCATAAAAAAAGGTTTCGATTCAAGATGATGTGGTGTTCTTCTTTTTTTATTTATCTTATAAAATATTACATTGGACTTATCGGACTGTATTCTTTTTTTTTAGTATATGTATATTTAATTTCATTGTACTCTGAGCACTTATTACGAGTATCCTACATAATATTTGAACACTCGACGTCGGCTACGGTGCTGTGGTTTGCCGACCATGACGGTACAATTGATCGGTTGTATACTGTCCCATTATCATTTCGAAACACCACACAGTACAACTTACTTAAATATTATTATCGATTAATTTTAATTCGATTAATGTGTTGTGGAATGTGTAAATACTGTATTACTGTCAGCGGGATTCTCCATGACTGTTCATTTTAAAAATTATTTATTATATGTTTATCCAATCTCATGTCAAGTGAACAGATCAGTAGACATCTTCTAAAGGTCTATGATCATTTCAAATGTATTTTCACACAGTCAGCTATACAAAACAAATAGTTTTTATTCATAACTTCAACAAAGTGCTTAAAAAGGTTAAGCTTTGTAATCGAAATTGTTCTAGATTTACGATTCCAGAACATCATTCCTATGAAAAAAAACCGGCAGAATCTGCGTAATTACGAACACAACACTAATTTGTTTTTATGATTTAAAAAAACAATAAACATGTTTTGAATTGTGTCTCCAAATTTCCACAATTCAAACACACATCCATCCCTAAATTCAAATAAAATGCATCAAATACATTGAATATTTGTACTCTCTGTGTTAGCGCGGAGTCGAACGCACGCATACTGATTGGAGCTTTGCCGACAAGATTCTGTTCGTATTCACATCGCTGTACAGGATATCGTTCGTCCATAACGCACGAGCGCAGGCTTTATGGATAAAAATATGGGCGTTTAGTGCTTACATTGTGTTTTGTTTGTTTGTTATCAGATAGTATGTAGTGTAGAACTAGGAAGTACTTTGATTTATTAGATTGCCTTTCATCATGATTTGAAATAAGACTTTTTGTTGATAGAGAACCTTGAATCTACGCTAGGTGAGTCTTGTCTCAGATAATTTTATTTTATAAGTATGACAGTTGACCCATGGACGGAAAATAATAATAACAGTTTTCTTATAGTAATAATGTATCCAGACCGACAGAGGTGCATTCTCTATTTCATTACTCTCATAGCTCGATGGGGCGGAAATCCGATACGACCGGAGACTGATTAGGTGCAGGACCCACATTTTAACGTGCCTTCTGAGGTAGAGAAACTGCGATGTTTATTTCTATAACGCACACCGTGAGGATCGAACTCGAGACTTTGACTTGGCAGTCTTGCGGTCTTACCACTAAGCTACTACAGCTTCAAAACTATAAACATTATAACGAATCTTCTAAAATCGCACCATATAGTAAAGTGATCGTTGATAACCCCTTATTGCTATGATAAATGTTTCCATACATTTTTCCACGCTAATGATTGACTAGAACCCTATACTAGCTTCTCTTGTAATTATAAAGTACAATCACAAAAGAAGTTAACAGTTACGACACATAATAGCTACTCTCTACTCATCAATGACAACAGTTAATTACAAAAATGAGTCTTATGTCTTCAGCATAAAGACTCCAACACATGGTAGTACAATAGACAATTTTCCAATAACACGAAGTGCCAAAATGAACCTTATATCTTTGTTATAACGTTTATTGCGATAAACTGTGGTTTGGTGGACTGTATGTAAGGTAAGTTTTCGATATCCCATTACGCAGCTCGACACGGAAAGGGCGTGGGAGCGAAGACGCCAGAGGGTCATTACGACCAATATTCTTTGTATTTAATTTGCAGTCCCTTGAGTTCTATTGTAAGGAATAGTTGTTGTCTGTTTGACAACTACTCGGTCTAATAATCGATTGAACCGATTGAACGGACGTAGAAGTGAGGATTTATGTTCGGTGATGACAGGCCAGTGTTTTGTTTTCATGTGAAGAGGTCATTACCCAGCTGCATATTTATTATATAAAAGCCAGCTCTATATTTAATAACTCTTGGTGCTGAACTATTTCAATTTATCACTTATCCTTTTATAGAAATTTTAATACTTTCCAATTAAATTGTAGTTTAATGACTGTTTCAAATCCGTTTAGCAACGAAAAATGACATTCGATTTAATCATTTATAAGTGAGAGTAATATAGAGACACAGAAGTTCTTCAGAATTGTTATTTACTTAACTTTTCCAGTTATTCACACATCGGATAATGTGAATTCCCATAATCCTTAAAATCTCTCACCATCAATTACATTTACATATGAAAACACACGAAACAAGAACAAGAACTTTTTCGTTTGTTTTCCGAGTCATTTTTAGGTAGGCAGCTGTAATGTCATCGGTAAGTGACAGACGGATGGACAGACGCGCCTTCTACTCCGCAAAAGAGTGCTTTTACTTTCCCAATTCACTAAATTATTCACTCACTCCAGTTTTTTTTACGTCTCTCTTAAATTCATATTCGCATTAGGGCGCGCATGCATTGGGCGTTCAAACAGGATTTAAATATTTAATAATCTACAAAAAAGGGACATTTATGACGCTTGTATGGCCCAAAAACGTTTACTAAGGTAAACCGCTTAACCTTTTATGAAAATACTGACTGGGCACAGCAGAAATGTATGGTATCAGATACGAAACATAATGGGTAATTTGGTAATTTCGTTGAATAAAATATGTTTTAAGGGAAGAAATAGGGTTTCCATTCGAAAATGAAACCTACAATAGGTAATAATATTGTAAATCTTTGTTGATACTTGTCTAAAAAATAATGTTAATATTAATTTCAATTTTATTGCAGCAACATAAAAGTTACTTTTTTATATTTTTACCGTAATTAGAAAAATAACGTAAATACCTAATTCAAGTGAAAATCACTGTTTTGTTTTTCGTCCGATTAAATTTCCCCAATGGTTTTTTAATAAGATTTTTAATTAGTGGTCTAATAAAAGGTCTTTACATCTATAAAGCAAGTAAAGAGGCCTCATTATGTCTCAAGCCTTATTCAACACAGATGCCGCCAAACAAATTGACGTCGGCAAGTTCTGAAAATTCTACCGACCAAACTAAAAAAATACTTTTGAAAGAACAGTCTTTTACTCATCAAAGAAAGTAGCTAAATGATTCGAGCGAGATTTTAATATTAAAATATTTATTAAATGAGTTCCAACTTCCTCTTAGGGAATTAATTATATCATTATATAAAGTGAGAGGTTTGGTAATTGATTCTCGGGTATTTTGTTACTTATAGTAATTAGTTAATTGTTGCTTTATTATTCTTTTATTTAATTAAATAAAATTGTGGCAAAAGTCAGCGTATTGCAACACGATAAAAGTTTTTAATTGAGTTTAATATTAGGGCTGAGGAAAAAAATGGCTTATTTGCAAAAAAAAATATTTTTATGTGTAAAAAAAAAAATTTTTAGATTTTTGCAGTTTGGTTTGAATTTACTCATCCCCTAAAACTGTGCCTTAATCAGCTAAGAAGGCATAACAAAAGTGGGCCAACCTTATTATTTTATTGTTAAAACAGTTGAATACGCATTCTCGGTGAACAGTTCGCGTTTTGTGTTTACGTTCACTCCCTCGGCAAACAACGGAATGTTTCGAAAACTTTTAATGGTGATCAAACAATCGTTTCATTTCGTTTTTGCTCGACGAGGCGCGGCGGCCGGCGGGCGGCGGACGGGTTGCAAAAATTGTATTTTAACATTTCTATAAAACACTCCATTTGCTTAATGCTGTCAGTTGTCGCATTTTGAGAACAATTAATGGATTCCTTTGTTGATGGCATGTCAATTGCTGAGTGATTATCAAAATATTTGCGTTTATGGATGTTTTCGTAAAAGTATAGGAGGAAGTAGTCAATATTATAAAAAAGATAAAGGTTATTCTAAATAATAAATGATACAATACAGAGAGAAACATATTTTTAATCAATGCCTTTTTATTGTTTTCCTTGTGTTAATAATAATAATTTAACAGGTTGTTTCCATTTTATAACAAAAATAAAAATATGTTTTACTTCAAACTAAAAATGCTACGAAAAGAATAACAAGTTTACCTTATAAGATCATATTATACAATAATAAGATATAAAACAATATTCAAAGAGATAAGCTAAAATATTAATATCACTCAGTTTTATGGTCTCATATAAATTTTACGGGCATTTTATGGCGTGTCCGCGTCTTGATGTCCTACTCTTATTAATTTTTCGTGATCGAATATTAATATATTATGTGATAGTAATGTGGTTTATGATTTTTGCGAACTTTCTAAAATGATAATCTGATTTTTGACAATTTGGCCACACATGCTACTAACACCACTCGCGGCCAGTTGGTTACGACGATCTTGCGTTTTAGCTACTTTTTAAATATGAGAACTATCAATAGCTAAATATTAAGACGCAAAATCTATTATTTTTCACTTAAAATTAAGCTTCAACCAATTACTTTCAATTTATTTTTGCTACCAAGTTGTTTCAAGTTACAAATATAGAAATAAAAAGAAATGAAACTTATAAATCTAAGAAACAATTTTAATTTACCTTATCAAAATAATTCAATACCTAGAAAATCATAAATTAATATTCCCAAAATATATCTGATATATTTTTGCGAGTCTAAATAGAATTTCGTTGAATCAAAATTGTAAGAGACGAGAGATCTTTAGAATTCGGATTAATATTGACAGTAAGCATGGAAAGATTGCGTCCAACTGAAAATATGGACAATGAAACTGGCAAAGAAAATCCGAACGAAAAGCAAATTACTTTTCTGAATGCATAAAATAAATTCTAAAGGTACGTTGGTTGGTTTAGGGTGGACAATAAACTGCACACGCTATGTCAAGTTTCTCGAGGGCCATTCTTTGAAGTAAATTTTATTAAGACTCTACAAAAATATTTTGAGCTGACTGGCAGAGTGTGGCAATAAATTATGTGTGGAAATGGCCTGTTGAAGTGTAGAAGTTTGGCACCGAATTGTGACATGAGATTTTTTAAGTCTATGGCCAATGAGTTTTTTTCAGCAAGCCACGTGCGTTAGGCTAGTCACGTCCGTACATTTGAGCAATTCATATCAGTTTTAGTAATTTCAGGTTTTTTCAGAAAACAGGTTTACTTTACTTGCTGGTGAATATCTTACAGAAAGGGTCAAGTAAAATGTATTCAATTATTCGTCTCTTTTTTTAAAGCCTGAATATGTGTATGTAATATGATACCTAAAACTATCCAAGCTGTATTTACCCTGTCAACGATCCCATATTGCTTTTAAAGTGTATGCAAAATGCAGGCTATTGCAAAACAAATTAAAGCACATTATTGACAGCTAGATAGACAACTGGCTGTTTAAGCTCCTTACCCTGTATTTTGCCGCCCTGAATAATTCATTTAAAAGAGGGTGCGTGAACAAATTTACCGGAACTTTCTAATGTTACGAGTGGAATAAAAGTTTTCTCTGCCTTTTAATTTCAATGTCATTACAGTCGTCCCTAAATCTTTGTTCTTTTTGAATAAGAATGCTAGTTTATTCGTTTTTGTGTCAGTTTTCTATTTAAATATGATTATAAATATTTGAAAAAAGGTTTCTTTTTTTTAGAGTTTCTTTTTAATGGATTTGTGTTGTTTAATGATAATGTCCTCGTAAATTTATTGCAATCATAGGTAGGAGATCATAGAAAAGGCAGTAAGTTTTTGTAGATCTAAATTATTTTTTGACAAAGAATGTTCATAAATGCGAAAATGTTCTTTCAATTCATCAAAGATTAACTTAACTTACCAATGAGTTTCTAATAACTCCAACTGGTCCCACTAAAACTTAACTACAAACATTCCATAAAATCACAACCGTTTAATAACAGCCTGTGACCAATAAAGGGACAGGGGACGAAGCCCGGAGGTGTTTGACTAGGTACCTATGCCCTGCTGCGTCACTGCACTTCCACTTTTAATAAGTACACAACCCTCCTTTAATATAGAGGGCCCCTAGGGGACCCGGGGCCCACGTACAAGGGGGGCTCGTAAATTTCTCGTGCTTGCAACTGTGATTTTTCCGGTACGAGGATTTAATAATTGCATTTGTGTTGTTTTGGACGTTTTAAGTAACTTGGAAAGATTGCTCTTTATTTTAGGGTTGATTTGTGGATTGTTTTTTAATTGATGTCGTTAGGGTGGTTAAGTCAACAGTAAATGGTTTTATTTGGTTACAAATGGGCGATTAAAAAAAAAGGTGCACGATGCAACTTCACTTTAAATTTTCTTTTCGGGTATGTCAAGAAATCGTAAGAAACTTTCTTAGTAGGATAGTGTAAAAAGCTGTTTAGTATTTGTCTTTTCTCGCATTAAGAAAAAAAAATTGCTTGAGACGAATCTGTTTCTTGTTAAATTAGCATATTAATTTGTCAGTCATATTTTTATTATACTAATTAGTCAGCTTAAAGTACAATTTAACCTTACACTTTCCCTATTTTCATATTTCCTTGGTGGTGGCTTCTTTTACCCGCACGCAAGTTCCACTAGACCATTGGTACTTGCGTGGGTATTTACGAGTATTTATACATACAAGTATATTTCAATAGAAGCACCAACTTTCACACCAAAATCACTCTACATTCCAAAGCAACGGAAATTTTCAACTAAAATAATTTGAGATCTAGCTTTGGCAATAAAATATTAAATTCCTCTCGCGGTATCCGTCACAATTGAGGACCCTTTGTGTACGGATATTATTGGATTCGGTAACCGCGCCTTATTTTATTCTTTGCTCACTTAAACGCAAACACACAAAGGAAAATGAAATCGATATTTTTATTTGAAAGCGATTGTGGTGTGGAAGATACGCTCTCGGAATAACTATGCTTGATGCTTTTATTGCTAGAAGAATGGATTTGTTTTTGTTTTGGAGGAAAAAAGAACTTCGAAAAATATTTTGGTTACGATTTAAAAACAATAAATTACGTTTCGTAGGGTATTTTGCTCATAACTCTTTATTTGGACAAGTTTAAGTCGAAAATAGATTACTTATACAGCAATACACTTTTGCTCTTAAAATAAGGTACTATTTATTGGTAGAAAAATAAGAAAAATAAATAAATTCTTGGAATAACTAGCTCTTGTCTATAAATACCAACCTTTTCCCAGGGAACATTCGGCTGTTAGTAACATTAAATAGAAAACTGTTGTACTGTTAATATTTGTCAATAACATAATACATTAAGACTATTTAAGATTGTATAATAATATAATGTTATTGTATGGGTAGGGGTGGATATGTAGATAGTTAGACTCGGAAAGTAGATATGTTAATACGCCTGCAAAAATATTACTTTTCGACCTCTAAATCTTAAAACTATTTAAAGAATATTAACAAATTCGATCTAGCAGGTAGCTGCAAACATGTTATAGAAAAAAATCTTGATTTATTGCATTAATACCACATACAATTAAATAAGTTACAAAAACGCTAGCCCCAAACACCTGGCGTCTTAAAAGAAGAAAAACAACATCAGCCATATGATTAAAATATTTATTTCCCTCCCTATAGGGGAACGCCTTCAATTCAAAGTTTTAATGAGTAAATAACGAGTCGTGATTCCAAGGAATTGCTCACTTCGCTTCACTAACATCTATGAAGTGTTTGGATTCTTATAATAAAGTTTTAAAGTAATTATTGGTATCACCAGCCTGTAAACTTACGTTTTGATCTTTCATAATTTGGTATTCAGAAAAATGTAATTTAACTTTTGACACGGCCTCTTTTTCTAGATTGAAGTTTCGTTTATAGGTATTGATTTGTGCCTCGGATTAATATCAGGTTTCAGGTTTTCATGAAAACATTACAGGAATCATACGAATCAGTTTTTTCGCTTGACATATATGAAAAATTTGAGAAGAAAAAGGTATAGGCTGAAAAATTTACATAAAATGACTTTTAAAGACAGAAAAAAAACGATATTTATAAGAAATACTATCACAAATTTCTAATAAGATGCAAACGAAAAAATATCAGTAGGTACCTACCATTCTTTATAACTTACCTGACAGAGCTTAATTGAAGTTTGTCATCTATCCCGTCCTGCAAGCAATACTAGAGACAAAGGCTAGTTCTAAATAGAACAATAGACAACAGATTACACAGAGTATTCGAGAAAAGACCACCCGGAGATAATAGTTGGAACGAGCGCAGAATGCGGATTTCAAACAAGCCAAGTTTACGCCAAGCAGAAAAATATTTATTCATATCTTTTATGCAGACCGTACAGATTTTTACATTAAACTTTTCGATTTTGTTCGTACAGCGATTGCTTAAAAGTATTTTGTAGTTAATCTGTTTTGTCAAGGAATGAAATGAGTATTTGAAATGACTAGCTTGAAGATTGGTTGAACCTTAAAAGAGTAAAAAAAACCATCTATCAAGACGAATTAAATGCAGTTTTCAACAGAAGTTTTGCTAAAGCGCGATATACAGAAAAAAATATTCACATTTACACAGAGAGTACGTGCTAAAATACTTACTTTAATCTCGGACAAGTATAGATTTTTCGGGACGTAAATAGGTCATCAGACAAATATCTGAACATACTTAACTTATATTCAGTTATCAACCTGACTTTAACGCACTGCAGAAAACCACATTAAAGTCTAAAACACAAAACTCAAAATTTTCCTCAAAAAAAAAAGAAAATAAACTCCCAAACAAAGATCTAAGTAAAGAGTTTTATTTTAATAACAACGGAGAGTCTCTAACAATATATTTGGGCGGGATGAGGCGGCAAGTTCTGGGCTTAATTAATTACTGTTACGTGGGCGACATCTCAAGATGGATGGAGGCGACAACTCAAAACAAAATGTCTGTTCGAACGTAGTGCATCCATTAATCACATCGATGAAGCTTTTTTTCCACATTGTTTCGTTCGAGGAACTATCATTTGCAGGTTCTGAGTGGGTTTGTCTGTTTATTTAGGTATTTGAGTGTTTGGATAGTGGCTAGTGATTTGTACATTGGTAGATTTGAAGGGACAAATTTGAACCAGAAGTAATCTCAATTTCTATGGTATTTATGTTCTATTAAGTTTTTTCCCGTATTATGTTTACAGGGGGATATTAAAGTACTATTTGATTTAGAATTCAGTCTAATAGATGGATTAATAACTTTGGGAATACTGGTTTTATTTCACGAAAAGTGACTGTATCATAATAACATAACTACTTTACCAGTTCAGATACACAGAGTACCATTTCAGAAAACGAACGAACAAAATCCTCTTTCTGAAAACCACCGCCATTAAAAAAACAGCGATTGCATTTAAACCAATTAACCCCCACTATAAATACGAAATCCTCACGTCAAATGATCTGTGCTGCGCTAAATATTTACGAGAGCAAAGCTTGCAGCTCTATGAATATTGCATTATCCGTTATAGGGCCGATACACACCCAATTTGAATCAATAGAGGGTTGCAGGCGACACTCCGGCCGCTTGCATTATTTAGATTCGACTGTCTGCCATGGTTGCTCTTTTGTTTTACAATCTTTGTTGGAGCAGTTTTGGTACTTGGTAGTAAGTTTGCTTATTAATATCGATTTTAATTGATATATTGTTCAAGTGATATGAATATATATTTTTTATGCTTTTTCCGGCCGTCGACGAACATATGCAGACTATTTTGTTACGTATTTGCTTATAAGAATTCCTGGAATTCGTAAATCCACTTTCGGTCTACAAAAGATGTTCCCAGAAATCCGTGTTTTCGAACTAACTTATTCTTGTTAAAATCTCTTTATGTACCAGAGTAATTAACTACCTACGACTACCAAGAAGAGCTATGGTACTTTAAAATTAATTTCTATAATTAACCCTACCTAGTTAGTAGCCTAGAAACCAAGCTATCCAACTAATTAATACTTTTTGCAAACTCTACAAAGAGTCTAACAATGTTTTTCATTCCGAGTTCACCGCGAAAACACCGCAGCGAGCGAAACAGAAATAAAAAAGTAGGTTAGTGTTGGTACTATTGCCACCTTTTCCACTTTTTCAGCGGGGTTAGATATTTGCACGGTTCCACCACTAATTTCCCTAGTTCAGTGCCCATCGATCAGTTAGAGAGACGGCCACCTTTCCGCGAAATACGGACGAGTCCGGACTGTTTACGGGTTTTTATTCCCGGAGCCTTTCGAGTTGAGTAAGCACGACACTACTCGCTAGCTACAGTTTTACATCGCGAGTATTCGTGGGGTTTGGTGGTGCGATTCAACGAGTTTGTTTTATGATAGTTATAGGCGTTTGTGTTTTGATACCTCTTTTCTTTTGTAATATGATTAGAGAGACTTGTTACTTATTACCAGTGAGTCGATACTACTCGGTGAATGAGCCGACAGTCAAGTTTTCACGGAATCACAATTTTAATTGCTTTACTGAAATGTGCCGTACCATAAAATGTACGACTTGAATTTCGATTAACGTTTACAATAATCCTTACCCATATTAAATTGCTTTTACATATTACTCGAATTCTCAAAACTTCTACTGGAACAAACAGAAAAACATTTGCAGAAATAGTTTCTAGCCTAACCAATACCGAGCTAAAACATTTAAAAGCTATCCCCTGCATACCCACGGGACTCCTTAATTGATATTTTCATTACTCCAATATTGGTATTGACGTTTACTTAAAATAACAAACACATTTACTTGGAAAAGCTTTTTCCATAACAATAATAGCGTAAAATTTGTGAATAATTGAATATACATTTTAACGGCATTTTATTCGACAAGCGAATTGAGACTATGCCACTTGACAAACCGTTTGTGACTGTACACGAGTGTACGCGACTGTACATGCGGATGCTTTTAGCTGTAACGTTTTTAGATACTGGCGAATTTATCAGTATCGGTAAAACTCGAGTAGCAATAATGTTTGAAGTAGTTTTGTAGTCAATATTTTTCGTTCAAAATTGAAATAAAAGTTTTTTGTGACTCGTTTTACATAACTGTCTAAACTAGTTGTGCTCTGTGATTTCACTCGTCTTGCTTTTTTCTAATTCAATTAATATAGTGCTTGAGGTTTGTTTCTAACCTGCTTATAAAGTGGGCTATGAAATGCAAACAATATTAATACAATTACTATTAGCTTCTTAGTTTCAATCCTATGACTATCCAAAAATTTCATGTCCAACATACTTTAGATTATTGTTAGTTTCATTTCAACTTCACTCATGTCTTATTTGTACCTAATACCTCAAGGAATACGGTGAAGCATTTTCGTTTCTGTACTCCCACATTTTGGCATTCATTAGTTCAAATTAGAGGTTAGTTACCTATTGCCCTTCATGGGTACAATGCCTTCCCAACCAAGGAGGATAATAGGTTCTTCAAATGTATTCGGTTATTCAAGGAAACTTATTACTACGATACTATGGATGTTGCTTGCAGCTTGCAAATGCTTCACAATTAAGTTCTATTACATTGATACAGCTGAATTTGTACGTAATCATGTCAGAGAGTATACATCTCTAGTTAAAGCAAATACTATACATTAGTTGTATCTGGAATAGAAAGCTAATTTGTTTCTATGATTTGGTTTTATTAAGCTAATCGTTTCTGATTGACGAGATAATTTTAAAGAAAGAAACCCGGTCCTTTTTAAAGGTTCACCGAGGTCGACCTAAGGTATACAGGCTACAAGTTCTAGGTTTGGAAAATACTTTTGTCTTTGTGGAAACGAGACAGTAAAATTCACCGCGCATAACAACCTCTCACTTTTACAAGAGAACTGCAGAGACAGGCAGATTGGTCAGTTATAAAACAATGCAATAGTCATCAAAAGAAATAATTGGATATCTTTTTTATAAAACAACATACAGACTATGAAGATCCAATATTATTGAGAGCCTATAAATTCTTCTTTCGAGCTTTTCCGTCTTTTTATTAATAGAGTAGTCCAGCAATATTGTTTCACCATTCCACTACGTGCATTTAAAAAGGAAGTTCCAAAAAAGATCTAGTACATTCTGCCCCTGGCAGATTTAGGTCGGAGTTAAGTTCATCCATCAATATCCTTGAAACCATTTGCAAACTGTAGTAGCGCTGTAAAACTGCTCTTCTAATCTCAATCACAAAAATCCTTCAAACCACATATTATAATATACTAGCTGTTGCCCGCGACTTCGTTCGCAAAAACAAAAAAAAATGGAATTTAAAATAGATGTTGGCCGATTCTAGACCTACTGAATGCATGTACAAAATTTCAAGAGAATCGGTCAAACCGTTTCGGAGGAGTACGGCAACGAAAACTGTGACACGAGAATTTTATACAACGTGTAACGGAAATAACGCACATCCACAGACACCCCAAAAAGAATATCCTTTTTTATCCACAATTAATGTATTGAAACATTTTTATCTTTTTTTTTTTTATTACATATTGTCAAAATAATTTGTACAAATAATTGGCAAAACGCGTGGGCGCCCTATTGCTCAATACGTTACGCGCGCACACAGACGCACAAAAGTGGAGGTCTCGCAGCCCGCGCGGCTTCTCCAATACCTACTATCATAAGTTCATAAAATCATAACATACAAAAAGTAAAACCCTTAAAACCAATTTGAAAACCTAAAGAGATTATCTACATTCTTATGTACGTAGATACTATGACGTCTTTGCATAAAATTGTTTATGTTTATTATTAGAATTGTTTAGTATGAATGATTTTAATAACCGTAAGTTATTGTTATTGAAATGCTGATAGAGATGATCTTGATAGGTACCTAAACAAAGGCGGCGTGTTTAAAAGATATTAATCATAATAATTAAACAATGAGAAACTTACATGTTTAAAATTAATCGGCACTCATACGACGGCGTCCTGTTTTTAAAACACTTTCAAAATGTCCACCACCTTGTTCTATGCACTTAAAAGCTCGTTTACGCAATTGTTGTCGCAATTCACTTAACACTAGAATGTCCCTTTTCACTGTTTCAAAAGCAGCCACTATCCTATCTTTAAGGTCCTCGGCACTTGTTGATTCGTCACAATACACTAGGTCTTTTGCCTATCATTAAATGTTCTACACGCTAATGCTACGTTATCACCACACTGTGCTAGAGTCCTCACCATCTCGGTGTACTGTACGTTAGTATACCGGAAAGACATCGCGCGCGAAAGTTTTGTTTTGACAAATAATGACAAACATTCACTGATAACGATCGGCCGATGACTAATGCGAGGAAGCCACGCGGGCGCCGCCGCGCCGGCGCCGCGCTCGGCTGTCTCGCTCTTTCCTATTGTATTACGTATTTCGGCGATCCTTTTTATGTATCTTTGTTAGTGTTTGAAAGTGTGAACTTGTGTGTGTATTTGAAAGTGTGAACCGCTGTGAATTGCTAAAGCCTTATTGCATCGACTTAAGGCTCATTTTCGTTTACTTCGAGTGCTTAATGAAAATAGTGTCTACAATTTAATTATTTCTAAATAATTTTTTGGTAAAAAAAAATATTTATTTTTATTAATGAAATGGATTCTGTTATCGATTCTGAACAAAGTAGTTTCAGGATGTGCGTTAATTATGTTACACGGTGTATATTAGATATATATCATAGGAAAAGCTTCGATCTGAAAACTCCTTTGAAACTCGTAAAAAACTCAATAACACAGCAGTTAAACGTTTATAAGGTTGTAAAAAATCTATTTCTGGAACCTCTGTACAACATTGAACAATATAGTTTTATTTCGGCGACGAGACATTCTGACCCGAGTCTCATGCATATTTTAAATGGAATAGCCAAACGGACCGCGGTGTTTTTATGTGTACACTTTAGTGATGTCTGTGTGTGTCGAAAACTGATTTTTGCCGTCTGGTTTTGTTCACCGTGTAAGCAGTAGTTAACAACTGAGATAAAGAATAGTTTTTGGGTGAGTCTCGTAGCTAAAGTGCGAAATTAGGAAAAATGAAAATTATATGTGACAGGTTTACAATAAAAAGGGACTGCCCACGTTTACCGACTGCCCAAGCAGAAATTGAATGGGTTTTACGTAAAGCGTGGTAAACATTAGCTACATCTATTGATCAAGATATACTTAGAAATCTGTTCCGTATTTCGGAAGGCACGTAAAAATGAGGGTCCTGCGCCTGATCTCTCTCCGGTCGTGTCGGATTGCTTTCCCATCGGGCTATGAGAGTAAAGGAACAGAGAGTACACCTGTGTTTGCGCTCACGCTTGTGCACTATAATATATTATGTCCCGCGTAGCTGGCTGGTGTCATAGTAACATTAGCCGCCGGCGCCGTGGCTAAAATCGGTCCGGACACATTAATATTAGTCTACCCCTTAAAACAGGTTACTTTCATAGTTCTGATGTTTTTATACTTATTTATAATCGACTGCCTACTAAATTACTCAGACTTACTAGAACACTCAATAATAAAGTTTTATCATTTTCATTAAGAGCGATAATACCTATTTGAGTTTAAGTGGGTTTAGCAGCAGTTGTTCGATATTTCCACGGTAGTTTAGTTTAACAAACTTGATGGAGTATCGCTATCAATTGTCCTTCTCAGAATATTAACTACGGGGGTTCTATGTTTGGGTATTTATAACTTTAAAATGATTTCCTGAGGTAAATAATATAGCTTCCATTAGTTTTGTTGTATTTTAAACTTTTTAATAATCAGAGTGGTGGTGACTGCCGCTAAATATTGTAACTGTAACTCATTGATTTTTATTTTATAAATAATTAAAAAACTGTATGGAAGATATGCAAAGCATGTGTAAGGCCTTCTTTTGTTATTTTTTTTTTGATATCTAGACGTTTCCCAACATTTTCTTTTAGAAGAATGCACGCCGGATATAAGAAGATTTTTACAAAACAATCTTGTGTTCGGGAATCTGCTACGGTTAAAACATAATCCATAAAAAAAACCTACACGTAACATACCTTTAAGTATAAAATGTGGGTGTATACAGTCTTCGTACGTGTACCTTTAATATAGTAATGGTAGTATTAAATCTAGGTTACTTGAACTATTCTTTCTCCTACCTTTTTACTAATCATGCATACACTTTCGACACATAATTAGGTAGAAGAAAGAAAATAGAAGCTCTAATTTACATAAAAAACGAAATCGTAAAGAATAATTTATATGACAATAATATGAACCTCTAAGTACCAAAGTTCATACAAAAAACACCGCTACAGGAGCACAAAAATCGATACACCAAAGGTACGTCCTACGTTATGAGAAAATCTTAGTAAATTTCCGTCTCGAATTCCAGTCTAGACTCGCTGCAGACTGTAATATGGCGTCGACAAAGCCAATAGGAGGCAACACAGCCACCTGACAAACCATAATAATGTGATGCGCCCTTTCGACACCTCTCCACTTTGCCGACGGATATTTTATTAGCTACCAGTTTTAAAGCTGTACTTGTTTAAGTTTTAGTTCGTTAATGTAATGTTTTGTACCTCTTATTCGTATTTTAGCAACTAGTTTGTTTTAAGTATAGAAGTAATGTAATCCTTTCCTTTTATGAAGGTTGGGATTTAATTGGTACGGTTAAAATGTAATGAGTTTCTAATGTTTTCTACATCACATATTTAAGTACAAATATGTGGTGTTGAAAAGTGATTGCCATTCATGCAATAAGAATGTATGTAAGTTTTGTAAGTTATATTATAAACTTTACTAATATAACTTACACACATGATTGACGAGAGCTGCTAGCAGCGGGGTTTATGTAATTATTGAATTTCGCGATTTATTTTTTCCTAATAAAATCGTTAACACCAAAAGAAGGCGCGTACCACGTTTCAAAAAATGTTGTAAATTATAGTACCTAAATAGCCAAATCTTCATAAAAGTTGCCATAAACTACTACATACCACGTTTCCCAAAATTATGTTGTACATTATTTGTTATATACAATCACGCAAAAACATAACTCAGCCAATAGGAGTCAACTCAGCCACCTGACAGTCCATTTTAATACGATGCGCCCTTTCGACACCTCTCCACTTTGCAGACGGATATTTTATTAGCTGCCTGTTTAAAGACTGCGCCTGGTAGGGTAGTCATGGAATGGGTTATATTAAAGAAAATCATAGTATATTTTTGTCTGAAAATGATGATTGTATTTATAAAATAACAATGGTTTAAATAGTTTTACAGTTTACCAAAGAAGAAGACTAATCCAAAAAAAATGCTACTTCTTGCATGATTATAATGTCCATTATAATCTGCGCGACAGAATTACACAAAAAATATTGAAAGAAAATGTAGTACCTATACATATTAATAAAAGTTTGCACATGACGTAAGTAATTGTGATGCAAACTCATTGAGATTTATTTCCTTCAATCTCTTGAGTGCTGATGTATTTTTTTTTAATATGACGTAACTGTAGATACCAGAAGCCGTTATAACTACATATGAGAGGTTTTTGTAATACATACTAGTTGTCATACACTCTACGATAGAATCATTCACAAGCTCGCCTTGTCACGATATTACCATAGAATACCTTAAATCGTTACTAGTAAACAACTAACCTCACTTAACCTTTTAAAATCAGCATAGAAACAATAATGCTAACAACGGGTTCAATTCTCAAAATTAGCCTTGAATGTTATCTAAATATGGGAGTTTAGGGGTTATTATTGAAAACGCATTTATAACACGCTAAGGTTACATCGCGATGTTCCATTGTTAGTTTTCAATAGCTCTCGTTAAGACCCTGAAATGGCCCTCGACTGAGTTACTCGGCCTATCCCTTTTGTTAGTAAACGAGCCCTTGATCGATCTCACAACAATGGACCAATTTCAATGCTAGTTCGGTGAGCTTATTTTGCGAACTATGTTTACGTGTTTGGTGCAAGTTGTAATCGAAATCATTAATTGAATGCGGTGTCAAGACGTGAGATTTTACCGTTTGTAAATTATGCTCTCCATCTGTTCATATCTCATTACATTTAACTAACGACATTAGTTATAGTATTTCTTGTTTGATAACACTATTTAAGAATAAAGATAGATATAAGTATCGTTGGCAGAATTCCCAAGAAAGTATTCTTAATTAAACCTAACAAGTAAATTGTGGTTCATCTGCAAAGCTTGAATTGATAAAAGTCTTAGTCATTACACTGACTTTAAGTCTAGTATAATTATTACTAGATCAAATTATGATAACATAATGATGTTATAGGTTTTTTTATCTGAATTACTTTTACAACAAACAAACACACTTTGTATGAAAGATATCAAAAAAAATGGAAGATAAAAATTAAAAATATAGGTAGGTACCTAACAACAATCCAAATCACATTTCCAAATCGCTATCGCTCATAACTTGCACATTCAATCCGCAGACAGGCCTAAGAAGATCTATATCTATTTGGTTGAGCTTAACGTATTACTAAGTTTAATCATCTAAGTACATTCAAATCTAACCTAACCTGAGGTTTTCGTGACGTCATCAACGTTTTAGTATAATACGCCTTGAGGCGGTTCCAAACGATGCAATATCCGGTGTTTGTTGAACTTTATTAGCATTAGAAAGAGTAGGTTATGTGTTTTTGATCGTGGCTTTGATGGATTATAGTTTTCAGTGAACGGCGAGGTAGGGTTTGATCTAATGGTGTTTACTTAAACTATAGATTATAATATAAACATGTTTGCAGACTATAAAAAGATGTGCTTGGATCATTAATAATTTAATCAAAGAGTGATAGTATTTCTTAAATTTCTGTAGGATTTAGCCGTAATGCTGTCAGAAACTCAGCAAAATAAGCTAGTTTAGTTCAATTAATAAAAAATGGAGCTCTATTTTTAACTTTTTGCCTTTTGTGAAAGCCCTACATTATGCATAATAACCTAAGCATACAGATGGTTATACATCTGTTCGAGAGACCTGTATAGGCCGACCGTATGAGCTCTCATACCGCAGACATGCGTTAGAACATCGGTTTACAACAACGAAGATTGGTCAGTATGCGATCTATGTACTTCAAGTTGACCCGTATTGAGTAACGCATACACTGTACAGTTTTAAACGTTTCAGCAGAGCAGTGCGGGCGCTACCTGGAGTTTCTTAAAAGTTCTTCTCCATATGAATGGCATTTTACACATACTCCTAGGGTCCTGTAATTTTAAGGTGTAATTTAAAAAAAAAAACAGTTTTTATTTCTATTACTAGAAATAAAAACTGTTTTTTTTTTTTTACTCTTACCGGTCCCACGAACAGCTGTGTGACCAGCACAGCCCCAATCACATCAATTTCATAGCCTATAAATCGTATACAAAAAACAAAACACTTACGAACACTTAGAACTATAAAACAGCGGAGCATATTATCCAAATTACTGTTCACAGTTATTAACTTTAAATTGGTTAACAATTATCTGAATGAAACGCCAATCAAGCTACAGATGGTTTGTAATTAAGCGGTGGGCTAGTTAGCATGACAAACGGCTCGGCTCCCGTACTGTTATTATACCGTAGTGATGTTCCTATTCAAATCGAGTGTTAGTTTGCAATCGAGTTGATTGAAAGTTTGAATCGATTGTTTTTAGTTTGTTGGTGGCGTTTGTGCTGATTTTTGTGTTGCAGTGTTTTATTGGCTAGAATGTTTATAGAATATTATACAACGTTGATAAAAGCGAGAGGCATTAAATGAAACCACATATTCTGTATATCATTATAAGGCTACACAACAAAAATCAAATCAATGTAAGCAATAGTTTAGTCACAGGATATTTTTTTAGTTTTTTTTTAGTTTGAACATGCTGTATCTTCCTGATTAGGTGACTAAGTTTTATAGGCATAGTTATCTAGTTGGCTCCGGTTGGGTCCGAAACTAGTCGGGCTATCCCGATAAATACGCGTGAGTAAACCGTTATAGGTACCGTTTTAAGTATGAATCATCCTCACGAAAGTTATTATAAAAATATTGCTTACATTGATTTGATTTTTGTTGTATAGCCTTATAATGATATACAGAATATGTGGTTTCATTTAATGCCTCTCGCTTTTATCAACGTTGTATAAGTTCTGTTATATTTGTGAACACTTAAATTTTAATGCGTATATTGACATTCAGATTCTGTCAATACCATTTTTATGCTAGACTTAGATATTTTACAAACTTTCTGGATGTTTTTGACTTTTATAATAAAAAAAGGAGCATTTACAGGGAATATTTTCGTTCCAGACTTCAAAATTTTGACGAAGATAGCAATGTCGGAAAATACATATAAGTACAAAGATACTTTATGTAGGGCTATTTTTAAACAAGTTAAGACTTCAATTTGCTAGTGTGACATAAGCGCTTTTTTTAATTTTATTTATACTATTTGTCACTTTTAGATTTTTTTAGCTTAATTTACGAATAAAGGATAAGTACGGCTAATAGTTTTACTCCGAGGAAGAATATTAAAAGTACCAATAGACAAAAAAAGTCCACCAAGCTATACTTCTATAACTGCAACTTCAAGACTTGAAAAGATAGACTAACCTGATAGACTTAATAGATAGGTTTTAAATACTATGCTATTCATATCATAAAGCCAAAAATTTATAAGAATGGATGGATGTTTGATATTCTTTTACGCTCAAACTGTCGATCATCCGTTCAATCAATTCAAAACAAATCAATTCTGATGATTTTTTTTAACCAACGGTATCAGAGGATGGTTATGTTTTTGCAACTATAACCGACATTATTCGCCGTAACAGGTAGTTTATTTATAATTCTTTACCAAAAGAAGGGTGTTTATAGGTAGAATTTTTGTAAATGAAGCCACAGATGGGCGGCATTAAGGCGGTGGGCTAGTTAGCATGACAAACGAGTTAGCTCCCGCGCTACGTTATTAAACTCAATAGTGATGTTCTAATACGATAGTGATGCGGTTTGTAATCGAGTTTAAGTGTAATCGATCACTGGTATGAAGGTAATTTTAGTTGAAGTTATTTATGAGTTTGTAATCTTAGACTGGTTTTTGTAATAGCGTAAAATTGAAAATAATCTTTAGAAGAATTTAACTAGTTCTAAATATATGAAGACATATACTTTAATTTTTTCAGACGGACTTGACGATCCTTACGTTTTTTTATCCCTTTTAGAGCAATATCTCGATGATAAGTTAGGTCAAAATCAGGCTTCAGAAACAATTAATAACTTTGAGATATTTTATCTAAATTAAAAGAAAACAATTTATTATTCACGCAAACTCGCTCGAACTACAAAAAAAGTTAAATTTATACTAAATTTTGGTTAACGTTATTTAGAAATTAACTAAAAAGGTCGGCAATAAGTCGCATCCCTTCACACATATGATTGTGCCTGCGTTAAGCTGCCTAGCGACCGGTTCCCGGACTGTGCGCTCTTAAATACCATTATTTATTAATAGTTAACGCCTCGTTTAGACGGCACTTTAAGTGGCATACCTGACATATTTAAGATCACAGATGCTATTGATACATGGAGCTATGCCTGGTGTTTTATATTGGTGATTGATGTGGGAATGTTTTGAAGCAGTATTTTCACTTTATAAACCAAACACAATTTAACAAAGCTTAATTAAAGTAATCTGGCTAGCTTTTAAGCAATTAGGTATAACTTGATTATATGGAAATGCAATAAATATTTGAGTATTGAGTATATCGAATCGAAAATTAAAAGGAGAAGCATGCTACTATAATGATCTGTGTTAAAGGCAGATTTCAGCAGTTGCCTTAAAAAACTGCATTGTCCGAAATTAGTGCCCCGAGTGCGAAAAAGCGGTCTATCTTTAACGGTGTTTATTTGGAGGATAAATAGAACTATGCGACCTAGACTTAGATTAGCAACATAATATACAGGTAACAATTTTCTAAATATCTAGAGCACTAAATAAATAAATAATTACACACCACTTGCCTGTACAACTACTATCACTAATGCGTAAAAGAAAAGGTCTCATTAATAATTTAGTTTTGCTCGATACGTAGTCAGAAATAAAAGTCAGCTATACGTAGCGCGATGATGAATGTAGCTCCACTATTATACGGTCAAATGAAAGATATTACTGAGTTCAATGCTTTGCTGTACCAAGAAACCTACTATCAGCTCCTAAAGGAAGATTAATATAGTTGTGGAAGAGAGATGCCGCTCTACATTGAGTAATGCTCTATCTCGCTTTCACAACTGCATTAATCTTACTTTTAGAAGTGGTAGTAGGCTCTCAGTATTGATAAGTGTACCATATCGAGAGCAATTCAATAGATTTATCTAGATTGAAAGTCGTAATGGATTATCTGATATTACCCACTGACTTCTTTATGTAACTTGGTCTCTAGAATAATTTTATTATAGTTTTGTAAGTATAACAAAATGTTATTGGAGAATAAATAGAAAATAAGCTTCGAGACTTATTTTATTACAATAGAAGTACTCGGTTTTCGTGTAATGATAATTGGTTTATTTTTTTATATGTTGTACCTGCTAGGGTTGTTACGATACGACCTGCGGCCACCATGAGGTCGGGCCTGCGGGTGGCAGAGAGGGCACTCTGTCACCCGATCAGCTTACAGACAGGCCATGAAGAAAACGGACGCGTCGTCCTGCGCGTCCGTTCTGATGGGTAGTAAGGGATGGGCTCTTTACACCCACCCCTCAGAGAAGGAGTCCAGAAGGACTAAAGCCTGCCAGAGTCGCGGAGAGCATGCGCAAGTGATCCCGCGACTATGGCTTTGGCAATAGAAGGGGCCCGGGGTGTTTTTGGTCGGTGCGAGTCCGACATATCCCCATGCCGTGCCTTCGGCGTGGGTTGAAGTCATTAGATTTTCACCCCGGAAACCAAAAAAAAAAAAAAGGGTTGTTACGATACTCTGAAAGTAAACATAACTGACAAATGTGCAAAACATTAATCCGAATCTGCAACCGACACAATAGTTTCCTATAATTTTAGATCGGAAATGAAACACTTTAGTTCATATTTTGCTAACCTAACAAGGATGTTCCATGATGATGAATGATGTTCTAATATCCTTTTGCGATACTATTCTAAATTATTGATTAGTCTGAAAACGCACTTGTATCAAAATAAACATAAATCTGTAACCTGGGTTGTCGTGGATGTGAAAACGACAACCCTAATATCTACTTAACCTTCTCAGGATCGTTACCTAAAAAACAGCAAACGTCTAAAAACTTATTGATAACTTATATTATATAAACATTTTTATGGTTGACTATTAAATATTCTGTCAAGCTTAGTGGCAAGACCGTAGGACTGCTAAGTCAGAGGTCTTGAGTTCGATCCCCACGGCGCGCACCGACTTTTCGAATGTTGTGTGCGTTTTAGAAACAAAAATATCACAGCTTCCGTGTTTCGGAAGGCACGTAAAAATGTGGGTCCTACGCCTGATCTCTCTCCGGTCGTGTCGGATTACCGTCCCATCGGGCTATGAGAGTAAAAGGAATAGAGAGTGCACTTGTGTTTGCGCACACGCTTGTGCACTATAATATGTCCTGCGTAGCTGGCTGGTGTCATAGTAACACTGGCCGCCGTGGCCGAAATCGGTCCGGACATTATTATTATTATTATTCTGTCAAAGAATGATATTCTTCTACTTAAAGCGCGATATTATTATATTGGTATCATTAATTTAACGTTTTGAAAGAGCCTGGGCAAGCTCTACTGGACTTTTTATATTTTAAAGTTGCAAGTGAATCTGCCATTGTTGACACTAATCTGAAGAAGCATAGTTACTAGAGATCGTGCCATGAGACAAATAGTAATTTTAGTACGTCACTTAGCAAAGTGTCGTTCCTGAACACTAAGAGTTTCTGTAAAAGGCGTAAATGTTGGTAGCTTTAACATCTTTCCTGGTTCGTTTGTATTGAGGTATGACCTTGACCGTCGGCTTTATGTTTCTTCAGCACGAGGAGGATAAAAGTATCAATATTTAATAAAGGTACGCGATTCAGGATCTTAAGCGGAACAAGCTGGAATTAATCAATCTCCTTGGTAACCAATTCGCCGCAAACCTACCAAATTGACTTAACTGTATAGCCATGGAAAATCCGATCTATTTTTAAAGTAACATTGTCACTAGCTGGGCCTTTTGTCGACTTATCAAATGGTGAATTAATAGCAGTCGTCATGACAATTCCGTGTCAAATTAGCCGTTAGTGCTTCGAAATCACAATTAAATCTCAAAAAAACAAGGAAATAAAAGAAAATCGAATACTTGGCCTTATTTATTCAACGGGTGTCGAATCAATGTCCATTGATGCCTTAATCAGGAGAAATAAATCGGGAATAACGAATTTCTTTCTTCTTTCGAGTTTCCTATACCTATAAATCTCACCGTGGGCTAACTAATTTGCAAACGTTAGAATTATACGCACCCACGCGTTAAGCTGAGCTCGGAATTCTAATATTTTTGTTGATTAAAGATTCGGGAACTTGATTTGTGATTTTACGCCTCTGTGTCGGTTTGATGTGTAGGCTGTTGGTAATTTGAAGTAGATCGAATTTTGATGACAGTTCATATTGAGTTTGTGGAGGAAAGTAATGTGTCTGTCTGGTACCTACTTAAATTGTTGTTTGCTTTTATCTTTGTCGGGAACATTTGTCAATTTCATTTAAAAAAAAATGCTTTGTTCTTTTATCTTATTGCATATACGAACAATCTCGACACATTTTTCTTTACCGCACGGATAGCCGAGTGGTATAGGTCACCACGCCAATTATCACTAGCCAGTTGACCAGTGATTGTTTTGAGTCTGGGTGTCGTTCTGCATGTGAATTAAATGTCTTTGAAACCCCCTGCAAACAAGGATTATATTCCTTGACGAGAAAGTCGAAAAACAAAGTATTCAGTTCAGTAAAAAAGTACCGTTTTACTTTTTTTTACTGAACGCCTGTTGCCGAACATCCTCGAACAGAGATACTTCAAAATATGTATAACAACGTTTACACAAAATCGTTATGACTAACTTACATAACCAAATATTCAACACATCAGCAGTACCAACACGCTCGCAAAATAAAACAATTATTTACGTAACAGCCTCAAGATACATTCTAATTGCGTCTCAAATATAGGTCCTGGGGGGCTATTACAAGCTTTTAAAGTAATATTATAACAATTGTGGAAGAGAGACGCCGCTATATGCTGTGTAGAGCGTTGTCACGTTCCCACAATTGCAGTAATCTTACTCTGAGATGTGATGGTAGGCCCCCAGTTCGGCTCAACAATCTCACACGTTCACGATTAACTACATTAAAGTATGTATCTCGCAATTAGTACATTATACGACGCGTGAGACTACTCAAATAATTTTATGTAAATGACTCAATTCAGGCCGGGTTTATGCTGAAAACAAGTGAACGTCGACAATTTTCTATGGAACACGCGTATTTTAAGGATAAATGGGGTTGCGTTATTACGATATGGATATGTTATTGCGTTGTAAACTTTAATTTGATGTGTTATTGCTTAGTAGGGGCATTGGTTATAGTTGGGATCAGGCATAGAGAGTTTACGATATATTATGACACATTGGCTCTGAGTTGTTGAGTGTTAAGACACTTGACTTATTGTTACAGTCACACGACTAATAGAAATCATGTTTATTCTGTCGCAATAAACACATTTATTTTGAAATACCTTTAAGAAAAAAACTTCGTCCGTGTGGTGTCCGGATATAAAGAATAGCACCACCCCATATCCTCCACTGGGTGTCGTAAAAGGCGACTAATGGACCTTAAGACCCAGTGCACTGTACCAAGCACCTTGGGTCACCCGAATGGTTGCGGGTAAACAACTAACAATCGCATTCCCAAAGAGGGTTAGTGTCAGGCAGGCGGCCGACTATAAAACCATAGCCAAAACTTTAAGCAACATGTCTAAAAGACGTGTTGCGCCGACCCCAAGTAAAAATTGGGATAAGGGCAGGGGAATGATGATGACCTTTAAGAAAAAAACTTATTTTTTCTTGACATACCTGAAACTAGGGGTACCGGATTACACCACCATATTTCTAGACACACAAAGACAAATGAAGACAGATTAATTGTTTTACGAAAGTTTATATCTATACAATGTTTTTTTTTTACATTTTATGAACCCTAAATCTATAACAAATATTGATTGTTGCCTTATACAAAATAAGGTACTCAAGCTACGTATAATATTTAATTCATACCACCTACATTGACCTACATTTTATCGGTACCTGTATAAATACGCAATATTGAGTAAAAAGACAAAAGACAAGTAAAATCAGCCTGAAAAAGCGAGTAAATATGAACAGACCTCCTTGAAGCTACAATGTTCAAAGAAGAAAATCTTTAAAAGACTAAATTGAACTTAATTGAGTCGCCTCCTGATCTTTGAAACCAAGCAAAGAGCTTTATCTTTGGTGTAGATAAAAAACTTAACAAGATAGAGCTTATTCATCGAATTTTGCTAAAAAGAATGAATAATGTTTCAAAGAAATCCAATAAACTCTAAATTTTTTTGGACAAATCGGATTTATTTTGTTTCTAAACTGGGTCATGCCCTACTTCTTACAACAAAACTTCTTGCATTTCCTTTTCTATTTAGTTGAAACATATTAATTAAGATGTTGTGTTTTTAGACTAGAAACTCGAACGGACTGACTCTCCTGACTCTACCATGATTTAATTACAATTTTCTCGATTAATTACATTAGAATGTAGAAAATAAATTAACTGGGCCTATTGCAGTCTTTTGCTAAACATACGCCTATCCCAAGTTCAAACCACAGCAACCGAAATTTTCCTGATTTCACCAAGTTCAATTTCAAAAAATCACTTTACATATTAATATCTAATTACAATCTTACACAACACACAGCTTATTAATTTCCGGTATGAGTACGAGAATTTAATCCTGCTACCATAAATCTTCAGTCCACATAATTATAAGCGAAACAATAGCTCACGTTTGTGCAAATAATCGATTCCCTTTGTTGTCTAATAGCCTCGGTTTCAGTGCACCGAAGAAACGGTAATTAAAAGGCTTTTCATATGATCGCTCCATCGTCGCCGGTAGCATTATTTGAAATCGGATTCCTTCCGCTAAATGAACTTCATTTAATATATTTTGTGAAATTCAATTCCTTTGAACGAGTAGCTTCTAGTATTGAAGCGTTGGTGTTTATGTAAGTTCTTTTGTTTTTACATTTGTAGGCCAATTATATGGTAGGTTGTGTTTTGTTTTCCTAATCTATAATGGTGTTAGCTTTGAGTTGTACCATATTTACCTAAATACCATAAGTCACATAATTCATTATTTTACATTTATTTTATGTGAAGTAGAGAGTCCCGTAATATTTTCCTATGTTAAATGTTTTAACATCCTATGTTCATGTGATATATGTTAAGTGTAGGACGACACATTGTGGAATAGACTTTTGGTTTTAATTTCCGAAAACAATGTATTTTCTCTTGATTCTGAGCCGCGGTAGCAACGAATATTGAATATATTATGAATCTGTGGATATCATTTACAATGTTATAGTATTTTATAAAATAATATGTGAGTGAAAAGTCGGTCAAGATTGTGTTTTATTATTTTTGTCTTAAGATTGTTAAAATTCATGAAGTTAACCAAAGCACCTACTACATCTTACTGTATAATAAATAAAGTAATACTTATTATCCAGTTGTGCAAGCGAGACAGTGCTCTACACAGCATAGAGCAGGGTCTTTTTTTCATGATTACAATGATTTTACTATAAGAAATAGTGGTAGACTCTCAGAAACGAATATTGTTTGACCATTCGAGGTGAAAACTTTAATCGTATCATAACCATTGATTATGCAAATAGCAAGGCATTAGCCAGAATTCAATTTCTGTAAATTATTACTTAATGCTTTATGCTCGCTGGTTATTGACCTATAATCATAGGGTGTATCCTCTATGGTCTATGATTATGTGGAGCACGTGAACAGTATAAGCTTCTGTTTTATGAACTACCTGTTTATGTTATAGGCTGGAATTAACTTTTTTGTTTTTTTTTGTAATCTTGATCGCTTTTTCTTTTAGAAGGTTATGGAATGTCACCAGGTGACTTGTATGCGTTAATATTACTATACAGGGATTATAGAATAGTTATGTTATAGTATAGCTAAAAGGATTTTTAATACGACGCCGAAATCGGAACTAATTCGGTCATATATGAAAACTATCACTTGTGACAGACGGTTGTGTTGATTCTTGTTGCGAATATGCACACTAGCGCCTTCATGTTATTGTCATCTGCGTGCCAAAGATCCTCGTAGGTCTATAATGACGGCATTACTGTTAATTAATAAAACTAAACTATACCTGCATAATTAAAATAACCTAATACAATTTCAATGCGAATAAAGGATGCCTTCATTTTGAGGCAACCCTGAAAAATTTGATGTTTTCAAAAACATTCTTTAAATTACTTACTCGTAAGCCTAAACGGGCTAAGTATAGACAAAGAAACAATTTATTGTATTTACATCTTCAGATAACACAGAAGATGTATTAAACATTTTGATGCAGTTTATCTCAAGCGAACGTTAACAGAAACGGAGGAGAAGAGATATAGAATCTAGATTAAGATTTAACACTCAAAATGTTGCCGACGGCACTTACACCGAACATTCGAGAACTCGCCTACAACTGTAAGACAGCTTTTGAAGCACAAACGAATATATTATTATGAATACTATTTTGTTATCAAAGAAACTGGAATTTAATAATTAAAGATTTCAGCTTTACTCGTTACTAAAATATTATTCGACCTTCATAGAATAAATACGGGTTGCGGGATTTCAATATAAAGAAACTGTTATTATTTTAATGACATGTTATTTTCTTTACGTTACAGGATTTTTTAAATTCCATTTGTTTTTGTTATTAAAATTTTAGGTTATAATTTCACTGTATAGAATTACTTGTAAAATGTTTTTTTTAATTACTTAGCTTTAAACATAGAAGTGTAGCCGATGTATGAAACTACTAATGGAGACGTCTCACTTTCACAAAGACAAGTTATGCTTTAGGAGCTCATAGTAAGCGCGTAGATCTAAAAATCTAACTTATCGATATTATACATAAGCTTTGCCCTTGAACCGAACCGGGCAATTTACTCAAGAACGCTTGGTATTATGAAAGAGCTCAAAAATTATACATTCAACTTATCTGTGCCACAAAGTTTAGATTCCTCGCCATTTCTAAGACTCAAAAGCTTAACCGTTCATTTCATTCAAATCCGTTCGCCTCGACACGACCGAACGTGTAATGGAGACATTCCATTCAGAAAATTCGCTCATCAACTACGGTTCTACATTTTGTCGGTTAAGAGGCACTCAAGAATTCCTTTTGTTTACAGCGCCATCGGAACAACTAGCAAACTCAGTATTTGGTGGAAAATTGATAAGAATAAGACGCGACTGCGGAAATCTTCCAAGGATCGTATTCATGAGCGTGTTGTGTTATAATATTGCACTCTTTGAAATTTGCATTTTGGCTCCTTCTTCTGGCGTCCGTTAAGATCAGTTCAAGTATTTTTGCAGACGATTTTTTAGCTTTTTTGTTAATGTTAAGTATCGTCTCCGTTTCGCCGTTACGCTGTGATATATTGGAAAAATATTTGTATTTTCCTCCCTTTCATGGTCACAGCTCGGGAGGAATTATATTATAGGATTCCGTGTATGAAAACACGAACCTTAAATTGAGAGGTATTTTACATGGGAAGCATGTGAAAATTCTGATAGATCGTATTCTTTTTTTAATAATTAATATTCTGTGAAACTGAAAAATTTTACCCAGAATTTCGTATGCTCCGTACCAAGGCCAATTTATTAAAAAGTTAATGATAAGCAGTATTAACATGTAACTTCCTCATATAGGTAGCTCTCAATAGACGGTAAAATGCAGGAATATGTTTGAATAATGTTCATAGCAATTTGCTTTAAATTAAAAAAAAGTCCTTGGGTTAAGCCAAAAAAATAACCATTTCAATAAATTCATGTATGTTTTCATAAACTTATACAGAACCCTGGCAGAAAAACTCACTATTACTTACCCATCTGTTTTGGGTACACGCCATTCGAATCTCTCATTTCAAATATTTGCCAAATAAATTGTTGTAGGAGCAGACAAAATATATTAAACACACGGAGTTTTAAGGCACCGTTTTTTTTTTGTATAATATTCACCTTGTAATTGTAGTTCTACTGGAGAAAGTAAACTTCCCAGATAGAAAAGTAATAGACATTGTTCGCCTTGCTTAGACGTACTTTAAAATGTATTAGTACTTAGTTCCAAAAATATCCTCTTTAACATCTTAAAGTAACCTTATTTCAGTATAGACTCAAATGAATCAAATCAACCAAAAAAAAAAACAACTGCAGACACAGCCAACAGAATACTGCAAAAAATCTACAACTAAGTACAAACTTTTAGCAAAAAGAATCAGCCAGTACCTCATACACATAAACACTTCATAAATAATCCCCATTCACAATACCGCCTTATTACCTCCAAAGCCAAGAACGTTCCCTAACAAAAAAACGAAGCTTCAATTTAAGAGCATCGGATAAAACGAAGGCAATCTCATTTCCTATTGAAGCAAGTCGCATATAAATCACTATATTCAATAGGTTTTAATATAACTACGGCAAATGAATGGAATGAAAGTTATGTCTTTGAAGGGAGCTGATTATGAGGCTCGGCATACAAATAGTAGTTTTGCATGTATTGCAGACATTTGTTGAATGTGAATGGGTTGTTCAATTGGTGCAATGTTAAGACTTAATTTGTAGGGTGATTTGTCATATAACGGTTAACGTTTATATTGCTGTGTGTAATATATTACTTAGAACTTGATTTTGCCCGCAGATTCTCCTTCGAGTATCTCGGATATTACGGCAAAAGGTAACTTATTTACATTATTCTTACATTTCTTGAGTTAATGCTATACCAATACCAAATTTTAACGACATCGGCCTATAAACCATGGAAGTGTAACATACCTACAAGGAAACCCAGATGCGTCTTAATAAAATTAGGTTGGATTATTTTGTATGTAGGTTGAAAGTGATAATTTCAAATAATTAATGGGCTATACTTATTCAGTCGTATGACTTGTACTTACAGAGCGCGAACTACTGTGGTTTTCGTGTTTGTCATTTGCATAAAGCCTTCAAGTGGAAGGCTACTGAGCTAATCAGGTCAAAACAATTACCTGTGTACGTAAAGCCTTTGTAGGTAGCAAATACAGTGACGTAATTTAGTATTGCGGGCCTGAATTAACGACCACTAGGACCTACTTGATCATGTGACTGAAAATTTTAACCATTCTTTTCTCGTGTTTTACATCGCATGTTATGTTTTAATCTTTGGTAATATGGAATAGAGGCGACTATGATGTCAAGCCCTCAATGTAAAAAATCTTGGAAAGTTTTATAGCTAGAAAATAAATTAACTACTAACTCAACATACGGAACTCAGAACCGCAAGGAAATATACAAGCAGTCGCATTTACGACCGCCAACTAATGAGGTGGTCTCTCTAAGAAGAAATATTGCTACTTGCTCTCACCACCAAACCATCTTCACGTACATTAACAACAGAACAAATTAATAACGGTTTGAAAACCTTCGTGAACGTGTACGTCCCTAAACCCAACTATTTCAATACAAATAACAACAATAACAAAATATTTCTGATACTTCATAAAAGGATCCTAGATTACGCCCCGAATATTTCGAAGAATAATAACATGGGAGCACCAAACACATGTCCGTCCCAGGATAATAACGCGACATTTATAAAAGCATATATTCAAAGTATTGCCGTCCCTCTCGCACACGTACGCGGATATGAGGGGCATTATCCGGATAGCCGTATGTCCCGTATCGGTGTGGAACAAAATGTGACCGTATTAGCAAACTGGATTGTTCCGAGCCAAGTTGGGAAACCCGACGGGAGGAAATTCAATGGACCCTAATTTTCCAGCCCCTACTGACGCACAATAGGCAACAATGCGAACTCTACTGTATACCCACTACACGGGAACGCATATCGTCAAATAACAGTAATAAATTGTAATGTCACAACTCACAATCACGCGCGAGGTGATATTTTGGACAACGATGCTGTAGACTAGATAAATGAGCACTTATTTTAATTTATTAACACTAATTAGAATGTTAGAGATATAACAGCAATATTAGAAGCAAAATTGGTGATAATGATCTGGCTTTGGTGTTTGATAATGGTCTATAAATTACTGCGATAACCATTAACAGTTGGCGCAGATATTTTTAGGAGTAGTACTTTTGTAGAAACGTTTGCATGCCTAAGAACGAATGGGGCCTTACGAAACTTTATAAGTGACACATAAATCTGAATTATCTATCGGCCTTCGTTGCTTCAAAAGTTAACTGAAAGGCAATTTCTGCGAAAATATTCCACTAATACGATGTATGATGCTTAGGACGTGTCTTGCGAAATTTGGAAGCGTCACATGTTTGTGACGTGCTTTTTACCAAGTTTCCTCTCAACACTGCGTTGGGCAAAAAACGTGAAAGTGTTTTTTTTCTTCGTCACTTCGATGTCACGTTCATGCGTCGATATTACTACCATACGGTATTAGCTTGAAATATCGTTATTTTTTATATCAACGCGTTTATGAACTACGACTGTTTTGAAAATGCTTTTACTCTTTTGCATGGCTTGTGATTTATGAACGCTATGCTTTACATAAATTATTAAGCATTGCAACAATGTAAGTGAAATTAAAGCCACATAATATAGTCATATGTTCTAGCTCGAAAAGTGGCCCAGTAAACTACATATTAGAATTACAAAACAACATCACGAACGTATTTAAATCAATGAAAGAGCAGCAGCAAATACAAACTATCGCATCAGCGCAAAAAATACTCCAAACTCCACATCAAACACACATTTACATCTGCTACAAAAAAGCCTATGTTTGGTTGTAAATTTACGAATTATTCCAACATGTCGGATACGGCCGATGTGTCAACACTACGTGCTAGCGATTTCAATCACTCGACCTCTTCTATTTTTGTGTTTCGCTGTTCTCGACAAAATTCATTTTAATCCGCGCAGTGCACTCTGCCCAATTGGTGGGCCTTATCAAAATCGGGGCGCGTGTCCACATATTAATCAACGGTTTTTAAAAAGATTTTTGCTTGTGTTGGCGCTCCGGGCGTTCTTCTCTCGTGAAATATGGATGTCAGTTGAGTTTTTTTAATTGTATTTTTATGGACGTTGTCACTGGTCTGGTTATTCGTTTAGGGCGTGAATTTGATTGACTTTTAGCTTAAATTGTTGATGGATTTTAAACGGAAGTTTTTTAGAAGCTGTATAAATTTGCCATCCATGTATTCGTAACATTGAAAAACTTACTTATGTTGATCTATGTGAATGACGTTGTAAATACTGAAAAAGACAAAGTTATAAAGTCACAAAATGCTTACACTACTCAACATCCTATACGCTGTAAAAGTACCTATAGTAAAGAAAAATGTTCAACGAAACAATAACCAATTTTCATGCACGCAAAAATGGAAACATTTTTCTGCACAAAATATCTCGTTCGCATCAAGAATGTTGAGCGTACCCGAAAATACAATGCAGATAGAAATTCTTCAAAAGGGGAACTGCAAACAGAATATTTTATAGATAGGCCTGATGACTGGTCAGTATCGACTGACATTCCGTTACCCGTGATTGATGAACTTACCCAGCCTAATGACGAAACATGACCCTTGCACGTTTCATTTATGAAAACGATTTTTTGTGTTTACATTTTGCAATCTGTCATTTGATGTTTTTTGAACTGTCATCTATCTTAGCAGTGTGGAGAATGATGAAGAAATGTCACTTGGACCATTTGAAGATGTTCGCGATAACGCTAACTGTCCGCACATAAAATATTTTTTCTAAGTTTTTATTCGTAATAAGTATTATGTCTTTAAACATCGGAATGATTTTCTATTTTTAATTGTTTAAGCTACTCAGGGTTAAGGGTCTCACTTTTTATATTTCAGTTAAAGCTTCTTATGAATTTCCAAGAAACTAAAATTAGAATTTCTAATTATTATAATTAAGGACTTATAGAGCAAGTTGTGTTTTTTTATTCTTAATTAGTGTGGCTTTCTGTTATTCTTACATAATGAGTTTTTAGAAATCTTATGAATTTAGTCAATTCTATTAGAAATTTAATTCAAAGAACTGTGTTCACAGTTTGTAACTATTTTTTTTTTAACAATGTTTACTTATTTTGACTAACAAAAAAATAAAATTTCGTCAGCCCAACATTAATAAGTTTGCTCTTGAATTAAATTTATTCTAAAAATGTCTGTATACCTACCAAAGTCAAGCTTATTAAATTTAGTAAAAGTTTTCACTACCACTACCTAATTCCTATCCACAATTTTACTTACCATACAAATCCCTCCTTTCTCATGAAACTTTAACAACATTTCCTCTGAACGTGATAAACGCTTTACTTCTAATTAATATTTGACGATACTACCCCAGTCGTGTCAGCAATCACTAGGGGATTGCTCAAGCCGCAATGAAAAAGGAAATTGGTCAGTCAACAGGTAACCAGGGCGGTTACAGGGTACAGGGACCAGGGAGCTCCCTTGGGGGACGCCAGATGTACGTAGGATCGTTACTTAGAAAAGTATTTTTTGTGTTAGCGTTCTTAGGAAACTAGAAGTTATTTCTTTTTTACCTAAACCTTATTTCATAATATATTTTACAAATAATATTATATGTATTGTAAAATGGTAAAAAAGCTATTCTGAGCAAAAAAAAATATATACACGATCTTGCACTTAAAAAAAACAGCTGTTTGTTGCACCAAGTAGAATAAAATAATAACTCTATGTTATTAATTAGAAAGTAAAAGATACTTTTTGTTAATGCAAAGTTAAAGTCATTGATATTCTTCCTCGGCACTTATAAAGGTGTTTTAATTCTCATTCTATGAATAAAATAAGTCGTACTTTTCACTTTCACTAAAGATGATGCTTTGAACAGATTATCTAAAAGCAAAATATGGATTCCGAATTTACAGGATTATTTACTTAGCACCCTGACAATACTCCCAGAGCATATTGAAATGAATTTACAAGTATTTAAGGCAGAAAAAATAATGCTCTCACCAAAAAATCAACTAATTTCAATTGTTCTCGATTTCCTCCATAAAACATTTGCGGCAACTTTCTAAACTAATTGACTACGCAAATATCGTGTGAGTTGCAATCCATTACGAAGTCATACAGTTGTATTATCAAAAGTGACATATCATCACCGTCAATGTATCGCAGCTCGCACAAAACAAAACACAATATTCTTGCCTCATCTGATAAAAAGAAACTTTCGATCGGAAACTTCGAGTGGTCAAAAACAAAACAGAGTCGGACTGTCTTTCACCACTTAACTTGGACAGATAGCTAATTGACAGACGGATTGACACAGCGATAGCCAATAGAATATTGCTTCTTAATTTGACTTAGAAATCACTCAGCGTAGAGATAAGAGTATATTGATTCGTTGCAGCTATTAATGGTATTAACTTTGGTAAAAATAATGGGGTCCAGGTGATATTAAAATATGTACTTTTATTGAATTGTCATTTTTGCTACACTAAAGTGTTTATTTGTGGTGCTATTTTTTCTTATAATATTTTAAATCAAACCACGCTCTGTAATACAAATAGTTCATTACTTTGTATTATTATAATTATGGTTCTACTACTTACTTCCTTACTTCTCTTGGCCAGGGACAAAATCGGTAGACAGAAAAAAAAATCCCGGTCCTAACCTCTATGTATTTAGGTAGATTACATATTTTGTATGGTATTGAATACCTTTAAGGGGGTATTATTGCTACTTCTACTATTTTATAAATACCAATATCATTTTCAACAAGTTGTTTGATCTCTCAGATAACCTTCATCACAAATTGAATACAACAATATAAGACCGGATTAATTTTATCAAGATTGATATTAAAATTTCCAATATTGAAAATAATAAGAGAATCCATAATAATACTCTCAGCTGGTTACAATAACGAGGCAATTCATCAAGATCAGAATTGTGATATAAAAGTTTAAACATAATTCGATATCCTGTAATTGATGTTTCTGAAGGCGGAACTTTGAACAATACTGATCAAAAGACCAAGTATTATAATACACAAATTACTTGGACAGTCGGATGTTTTGTTTGTGTAGCTTCCCACTCTTGAAAATTAGTTGTTGATGGGGTTATTTTATCTTGGACGGACCAAAATTTTACTCAATGTCTATATTTCAAAGGATTATGACTTAGAAATGAACTAATTGAAATACCTATAAGAGACACATCAGGAAATTCATAGTATTACTTTTCAAATTATACTACCAAAGCTGTTTTTGATTCTAATCAATCGTTATTATTTTCTGGATTATTGACTGCCTAGCATGTTGCTAAACACCTTCTTCAGTTGTAGAAAGCAAAAAACGGGTTTCATAATTTCTTTGTTATCAACAAAAAGTTTTCACAAAATATTCTTAAAATAGCTAAAGATAAAGAACAGGAAACCGCTGTATACAGAATTAAATGTTCAACAGTACAGCCCTTACTTCCAGACACAAGTAAACAGAACCGTAATGACTACATTAACGACAGCCCCACAATAAATTACTCGCACTCACAACACTCACAATTACATTTAACCGTACAATACCCAGCTCTTTTCACGCAGTAACTCTGACTTGTGTATTCAAGATCTCATGTGGACCAACAAAATGAAATCGCAAGAGCCACAGTGGAATTGGATTAAGCGTTCCCATTGTGCAAAACGATAAATTTTTCTATTCTGTGCGGCTAAGCTGGTGTATCGCAATGTTTTACACCAGAATGCCCGAGCACTTTGTGGGGTTAACTCCTGCTCTGGTATTGTTTTGAGACCGTTCCTCTTTTTTTTTTCAATCCACGTCCGCTGAAACGGCTTTCGCTTACAATTTAATGCTGTTAAGTCGGTTCTCGGTGCTCGAGGCAATAAAAAGTATTCGCAGTTATAAGTATATTAATGTTTGACCGCTGTACCGGATTTTCTCGTCCGGCACTATTATGTAGCATAGACGAAGAATCCCGGAAGCATAGTATTAACTTCTTCAAAAAGTTAGTGTTGTACAAAGCTTCGAAACGAATGGATACGAGTACTTACAATGTTGACCATCCAAAATAGATTGGTAGTTAGCTAGATGGTGGATTCTCAAAAGCTTTTAGAAAATCTATTCACGGTAAGCTTCACATTCCCTTTTCCATCCATATTGGCGTGGATATTGGATATTTCATCGATGCAACAACAACCCCCGACCAATTGAATACCCTTTGAATTTCAAACAGCACACAAAATGATTTGAGCTAATGAATTAAAAACACTACATCAGAATTAAACGATATATGCCAAAGTCAATGTGCAAACCAGTTGATAGAATAACGACAAACATAACTTGGTCCGTATAATTTAAAAAGCCATTCATGTTGGGTTATGTCATAGAGCTCTTCATACGTTGGTTTGTGATACTCCGCGTGTTGTGAATAAACCATGAGTTGTTTTCAATTTAGCGTAAAAGCGTTTCGTCATAAAAGCTGGTCCGGTCTCATAATTAACATTTTATGTTTGTGTGACAAATATATGTGGACAAATGCATTGAAATTTACTGCAGACTGTCTTGACAGCATCTGAAAAAAGAAAAACGTTGAGTTAATTAACTGCTGTTTAAAATGTTTTCGTCTAAAATTGGTCCTTTCAACATCTAAAGTTTGTGTTAAGGATGTTAATTTATAACATTGTGCTCTCACATATTTTATCAGACAAAGAGAATGTCACAATCCAACTAGAATCTTTCATGCGAGTAACGCTTGCATAGTTTTTTCCGTAGACGCTTCCAGCCACAGAAATCTAAATAAACAATTTGACGCTTCCAGCAAAAAGGTCACTGAACTCGCTTAGTAGAACAAAGTCCTGATTTTCAAGTTCAAATGGGTAGTCATCACTCATACCGAACGATCTATTCCCCTTTACACAAGTTAAGAAGTATTTCTTCTCCCTCACCATTAAGGCGAAAAAGCGACTAACGGAGCGTTTCGCAAAATTTTAAAGCTCAATTTATTGGCCGCAGAAAACGTATGGCGGCGATTAAGCGCGGTAGCGGAGCGCGGACAAATGTCAACTATCACTTACCACCGTTCTGAAACTACTCTTCATTCGAGAAAGAGGTTCGCTGTAATAGCTTGTTGATTTCTTTGCTTTTGGACTGGTCTTTCTTTGGATATAAGGAAATTTATACTTAGATTTATTCTTGGTTGAGTGTGGTTTAGGCTGTAGGTATAGTTTACGTATACGGTATATACGTATTCAATATACCATAAAATCATTTAAGGACTAAACATATTTAGTAAATAAATTATAATTATAAATTTAACTAGATGAGACCGAAAATAACCCAGACAAAAACTAGTCACAAAATTGGAAATAAGATAAACTGAGTCACCAATAACCCATCTTAACGATACGACTTTAATACTTCGTCTTTATACTTGGAAACTGGCCATAGTAAGGGGAACTAATAGAAAATTCTAAAGTTTAAATGTTAAAATCGAAGTTAGTTGACATCAGTGGCCGCACATCCGCTGTCTTCGGTAACTTTCGGGTCAAAACTTTGGATCCAACAGGAAACGTTGCTTCGAAATTTGTGGATTTGGGTTCGAGTAATTTTACTTAAACATAATGTAGATATAATAATATGAACGTTCGTGGTGATATTAAGTTTGTTTTTGGCTTATTCTGATTTCATTTGCGGATTTTACTTGGTTTGATTGCTTTTGGAGTTTTATTTGGAAAGAGAGAAAATGTTTGACTGTTTTAGGTGTTTGGTTTTTGGAGTACAAGGACTGTATTTTTTTTACTATACCGAGCTCGAGTCAGCTTAAGCGAAGGCTTTTCTACTTCTTTGGATGATACTATTACAGTTACATTTACTTTGCTTTACCATCCTTACATAATCTTCATTAGACAATATTGGAACCTACATTAGCAAAAGTTAATAACCAACATTCCCAGCAAAATCTGTAGCGAAACATTGCCCAAAATAACACATCTGCCGCCATATTACAGTGCATAAATCGGCCCAAAGTTCCAAATAGGACGATTTCGGTATCAACCCCGATCGGTATGAAACTTAGGGCTTAGCAAGTTTGCGGCGATCTTTGACTTCCGTCACTAAACGCCCACGATTTGGTCGGAGGTGAGTTCTCTCGATTTATATCCTGGATACGATTCGGAACTAGTAAGCACCTTTACCCTGTGATACTTTGCGAACCGGAGCTGAATTTTGAAAGGATTTTGGGATACTTGGATAAAAGTATTCCATCTTGCTATGGAATTGGTTTATGAAATAGTGTAGAAACTTAAATCCGACATATAAAAACAAATTAAGCTCGATATTTTTTTCTTTTCTGGTTTTTCTTATAATTTTATCGTAGTAAATGTCGGGCTTAACGTTGGTATAATTAAAACATTTAACAAAAATATGAGACCCTTTTCAACCGACAGATAAAGTGTTACTAACCTAAACAAGTATAAAATTACACATTAATTAAAATTTCCACGTGTACGAAATTTATTTAGGTGTCGACGATCAAATTTTGTAATTGCTGTTTGTTTATCTTCACAAGTTTAAATTTTGTTGGATTCGTTCAAATGTTGACGAATTCCGAGTATTATTTACGATGAATTTTATCAACCAAATTGGTGTATGAAAAACTATGTAGCGATGACTGTTTTTCTTGGGACGGAAAACAGAAAAACAAAGTTGCGTGGATAAAGTTCCTCATAGCAGCGAATGGATGTGACAGGGCGACGTTATGTAGAAATTGTTCACGATGAAAATTTATTTTGAAAGCAATCGTATCTACGAATGTTTCAATATATCTAGTTGGGAGTGAATGTAAGTAAACACTGTAAGGGTATTTTTTTCAAAAATAAAATTTTAATAACTGGTTGAAAACAATTTTTACATACTTCATAAATCTCTATAGAAGCTTTGAATTTATAGTAAAAACTTTTTGATGCCCTAAACTGACCTCGATGAAAAAAATGCCAATCGTGACGTCCATTATTCTAAATTTAAACGACTTTTTAAGTGGCCTCTTCCAGAGCTTCACAATATATTTCGGTCGACTCTTGCCTGCCGATACAGCCACTATTCAAGTAACCAACACATAAACAGAGACGTATTTCACGTCCCGGACTTCCGTCTCACCAGCGAATGGGCTGCGTTCAATGTAAGAGCATTTTTAACGTTGCCAGTACTAAAAAGTAAAATATAAAGAAACTTGAGTGAGAATCAAAGTTAGTGCTTTCTGTTTGCGATTTTCATTTTTAGTTGTGTAGTTTTATAGTTATGGTTGTAGATGGATGGGTGAAGTTGTTATGCTTTTTGGCTATAATAAAATTTCTTTTTGTACTTAATGTAATATTTAATATCTACATAAACTTGAGGGTTCATAGTTTTTAAACAAGGGTTTTCGAGGAGAAATTTTAATGGAAAACTGTTTGCTTACATATTTTATTAGCATCAGTAAAAATAAATACCTTCTAGCTTTGGTCTCGTGCTTGAGAGAGCATTTACTTTTTTAAATATTTTAATTGAGTATTCTCGGAAAAAAAACAATTGATAAAATCTTACAGAATTTAGAACTACCTATATTGGCGAAACCACAGGATACAGCAGTAAGCGATAATACAGGATGTTGCAAAACCACTTAGCAAACAGTTAACTAAATTGAAACCAAAACATTTAACGTTAGGCAACACAAAATGTAATTAGCTAGAATAATAATGTTTGTACTTAATTCAATAAATTGCAAAACGGAAAACTGCAAAAAAAATCTAGTATTTAACATTTATTAAACTCACAGAATATTTAAACTAAATAGATCGGTGTTATAAATCAATTCCAATAAAATCTGATAAAACATGACGTAAAAACAGCAACTGACAAACACACCACGAACGAATAAAAGCGAATATAATTCGCAATCGAAATCACTTCTGAACCGGTGAAGAATATCGATAACGTTATCGAATCAAATCAACAATGAAAACCTTTATGAAAACTTGACATGTTCATCGACAGCCGATAGTCAATGAGCATTTATCGATTCTTATCGATTCCTATTAGATATTCATGGGAAGCTCGTGATCGGAATACCCGAGTCCTATAAATAAAGCGAAAAGTCTTACATAGAAGAAACGTTGCAATCAAGGCGGAGTTATGACACGCTAGAATTAATCTTTTATTATTCCTCGTTGTTAGCTGCCTTGGAACATAGGAAAGTAGATGGAAGTGCACCTATAGTACCGTAGTACTAAAATCAATGTCTATTGGATCTTTTTTGTATTAAACCTATGATTTATTTATTTACAAAGGTTCACCAAAATTCAATTATCGCATTCCACTTAACTGCATTCTAATTCTTTTAATACTTTATATACTGTCTGAAACAAAATATTACATATTAGAATGTTGGTTTTTGATGTGCAAAACAAACGCAGAAAATTATATCTACATTGGTGTGGGTTCGGTACAGCTTATTAGTCGTTAAAAATCTGTCAAATTTAATAGGTTAATAGTTAGGCTGACTGCCACTTCGGTCGTAGATAGTATCGATGCGTGGCAATACGTTACAATGCTCATGCACCGATACTAAAACGCGGATAACGTAGCTTAGTGGTTCAGGTTTAGTCAACATCAGTCATGATTGCCTTGCTTTACAAAAAAAGTCTGACTGCCACTTCCTTCGACATATAATTCCATATAAACTTCGATAGAATGACAGTGTGTGGGATTTTTACTGCTTCAAAGACAGGTTTTCTTTACTGGATAATTGATTATTAAAGTACCGACAACATTCATAATTGTTTATTCATTTTGTCGGACTCCGTATGTCGAGACTTGGGTCATAATTTATTTTGAAGGGATAAATCAATGAGCAAGATTGTCTGCTTAAAATATTATGCGTTCGAAATTAATAAAGGAAAATGTTAAAATGAAGGTTTCTAATATATTTCTCACCGGCACGAATCCTTCAAAATAGTTATTGATCACGTCAATGGTATTTCAAGACATTACAAGGCTCAAATAGATCTTGCTAATTATCCTGCTTCATATCTTTACCTAGAAAACACCCATAGACTAATTCGGCAATATCCTGATATCGTCGAATCATAATCTTGTTTACTCATAAACATTTCCTGACACGTCCACCATAATTAGTTCAAGGACATACAAATTCTCGACATGTTTATTTCCCTCCCCAGCTCCCTTCTCATAGGCCTCCGGCTATCCAATATGGTATTACGACTGTGGAAGCGTGGCAGCATCATACATGACTTGCGATGTCTTGGTTCTAAAAATGGTTATTTATTAAAAAAAAAATATTTTAATAAAAAATAATTCTATGAACTTTCGCGACTTGTACACAATATATTTTAGACAACAAACGGGTCTTATTCGCGATAGTAAAATAATTCGATAATCACCACGCCTGACCACGGTCGGTACAACTCGGCCGAAATGTTGGGGAGCAAAGAGTTATCGAATTTCATCGCGAATAAGACTCGTTTGCTGTCTAATAACTAATTCGGCTTCAAAAACTAAAATTAAAAAATAAATATTTTTTTTATAGGTATCTACTATCCACTTTACTAGTCTAAACTCGCCGAAATTTAATTCATATTTTTTTTCTAAGGCTTATCACCGACGTTAGTCATAATCAGACCAAAAGTCTCGGAGTAATCGATGTACGTAGGTACTTACTTACATAAGGAACACCGGCCAAGTTTATAACCTCCTCTTTTTCAAAGTCGGTTAAAGAGGCAGACGCCATCTTGTATCTGAAAGTCCGTCGTTCGTTCTTTTCATGCACGTAGGACCATTCGGGGTCTTTCCAAGCCGCCTATTGAAATCATACGTTCAATTTAATCGTGATAGGTCAGTGTAGGTTTACCTCTAAGCTCCGATATCTATTTCTGGATATTGTTATTTTTGCTTGTTTTATTATAAAGTGTATCCTACAAGTAGTATGTAATAAAAAAGTATGTATGCATGGGTGGATGTTTCTTATTCTTACACGCTCAAATGACTGGAGAAATTTAGATGAAATTTGGTTTTGACACCCTGAATTAATGCGTAGGCTTCTTTTTACCATCAGTACCTGACAGGGGTTATTTTTTTGCAGTAATAACCGTCACTTGCGCGGGCGAAATCGCGAGTCAAAGGCTAGATTTTTTTGTTTATCTATACATATAATAAAATTCTAGAAAAGTGGTGTTTGTGCACGCT